>UFQX01000415.1:419986-427486 GCA_900497675.1 Arapaima gigas | reverse complement strand
CTGGGACCTCCTGCAGCCCTGTTGGCGTGGTAACGTGGATCGGGGGCTCAGGGTTCATTTCAGCACCACAGCACCCCCCCCCCAGCAAGGATGGCCCACAGGCAGCAGCACAGGGAACATCTACAACCAGGTTGTGACGGACTAGGTGTGTGTGCGAGAAAGACATACACCGAGGACACTGGGAAAGAGGGACCCTTCAGTAACACCTCACACAGCTTGTTTACAATCTGTATCTCTGACAGTAAAAAAAAAACACAAGAAGGAAATGTGTTTAAAACGAACACCACCATGTTAACTGCAACCTATGAAGGAATACAGAACAGTTCTGCACGCACACCACACACACCACACACACACACACACTTCGGTGTCTGACCTGCGTGATGTCAAATCCTGAAGGTTAAAATTGGCTCAACGTCGCAAAGCTGCAGTTTGTCGCCCTCTATCGGTGACACAAGTGATGGCTCAACAAGGACATCGTTTTGGTGACAGTTACGTGTGAAAATAAAATAAAATCAAACAGAACAAAAAAACACACAAACCTGACAAGTTTACTGAAAGGAACACAACACTGAACAGGGATTTTATTCACCCGCGAATCAGGTAAACCCTTAGACCGATTCTGCCCCCCTGTGGACGCAAGATGTATTACATGTTTGTGTCAATTACTTCCGTGGGAATCGCGCCGTGGGCTCCCACGCAAAGCGTCAGGATGTAATAATAAATATTCACCAAAATAATTTCAGGAAATGCCACAATAAAAGAACCTTGACATTCAATATACAAAAATAGTGGTCCCCACTAAACAGAAAACAGAGCTTTTCTTCAGGAGCTGTGGGAAAATCCTAAATAAATCACAGGAGGTGGGATAACAGCTTTTTTGTGAGCTTGATAAAATGCCATTGTACAAATTAAACTTCAAAAATGACACTCTGACACAGCAAATTCCTAAGTTGCACACCTTAAATATCACTTTTGCCCGTGTATGAAGTTAAGTGTAACGTACACCTTTTTGTCACTCAAACGCAGGTGCTTACATACATGCACGCTGAACATTACTGAGGTGTATTTTCAGTGGCATTCAAGTCATTCACCTGTTTCTCACCCACTCGGCTACGTGGGCCATCTCTCCGATGGTCGTGTGTGAAAAGGAGCAAATCCCCGCAGCTGTCGTCCAAAATCTAGCGGAGGCTGGTAGAGCAGCAGAAGCAGGGCCAGATCCATATTAATGGTCCTGATTTGAAAATGTGTTCAAAAAGCCCATATTGGTGTGGTTTTCATGTCCACATTGTGAATGTTTTAGGAAGCAACTTCATAATAAAAACACAAACCGATTAAACGTGTTTGGTTTGCAGTGCAGCTACATTTCAACACCGCAGCCCTCTAGTCAGCGTTTACATCTTCACATCGGGATCCGCTTGCAAGTAGCTTGACCGCAACGGCTCTTGGGGATGAGGCCAGGACCATGGTGCTATCAGAGGGGACCTGGGGGCAGATGGGGGGGGGGTTCCTGTGCAGCGGCACTTACTGTTGGTTGGGTCACGCATAGACGTGCAGCAGTGCTTGTGTTTTGTGTAGAAAGTCTCTCTCTCTCTCTCTCTCACTCACACACACACACACACACACACACACACACACACACACACACACACACACACACACACACACACGCACCTGTAAGTGAACTGGACCTCCTCCCCATGTGGAACCCAGCAGTAACTCATCTTACCGGTTTCTGAAAATCTTGTCTCTCAAGGTCGAGAACAGCTGCAGGAGGGCGAGTGAAACGAAACCAACCAGCGGTTCTGCGATTCCATTTCCCACAAACACACGCTGACCCCCCCCCCAGATGAGGACCACCTTCTCCAGGCATCAGCTCAAAGCGGGACAAGCAGAACCCACCTGGAACGCAGCCCATTCTCCCTCATCAACACACGGTGACAGTTTTGCCAGTAGAGGAAACAAATGGTTTCTTGCTTTTCTGACATGAAAACTAGACAATTTCTGCCACAGGAAATTTTGTTTAAACTGCATTAAACTCGCTGTTGACGCCATTTGAACGACTGCCTCAGTTCAGATCTTCACCGCGGCCACCAAACGGGAACGTCCTGGGTTCAGTGCGGAGCGGTGGGCGTGTGCGAGTCCCGCCCCCCCGAGAACAGGAAGTGCAACTTGCCACCAATCAAGGGGATCGAACACAGGGGGTCTTGCTGTATATAATATCACATTTATTACGCGGAACTGATTAACAGGAGACGAGCTGCGCCTGTCATTGTTGACTTAAACGGAGGAAGGAACAAAAATGGTTAAAGAAAGCAGCCCGTAGCAACAATTTAGACTCATTTAAGAAAGAGGGGAGAAAATGTGTTGTCAAGGAGACAGAACAGTCCATCGATACACTATAAATCATACAGGACCAGGACTAACTTAACAGCTCTTCGCTTTGACCCCCCCCCCCACTTTCCCCATACAGTAAAAAAAACTCAAAACTTCAACATTCATTGGCTTTCTTCCATTTTTAAGGGGGGGGGGGTGTGAGGTGAGACAAGTAGAAGTAACATTTGAGTACGACCTTTGATCTGTATTTCTTGGACTACCCACAATGCAACATCCACCAGAGCAGGCAGGGGATGCGTTTCAGTCCCGTTTCCTTGGGTGGGGGCTGAGGGTGGGGTGGCAGAGGCACAAAAAAAAAAACAAAAACAAACAAAAAAAAATAACCAAATAAAAAAAAAACAAAAACTGCACCTTCTGGTCACACTAGTTGTCAACACTAAAAATTTTCACTCTAGATTTTAGTAAGGAGGTAAAGTCTTGCTGTTGGACTGTAAAAACAGGACTTTTCTTTTTTTTAAAAAAAGGAAATGAAGAAAAAAACAAGAAAGATGCAGTGAAATGGGGGGGTCAAAAAGAAAAATGATGATCACCTAAGGATGCTATAGAATCGCTTTAAGTTTATGTAGTCCTATGAATAATCATTTCTCTTTTTACTATAAGTTCGAAGTAAGTCTTTAAATTCAACAGAAATCAAGAAAGTCTTCATTTAGTTTTCTTTTCCTTTTGTGTCCTTGGTTATTTCCCCCCCTGTGAGGATCTGTGAAAAGGTCGGGTGTCAGGGAGCCCAGGGGGGTGACAGGTGGGGGCAGCTCAGTCCGTAGCCGCGGCCCGGTGCCGTTACTTGACACGTCCTTGGCGGTCCTACAGGAGACAGGGGCAGACAGACAGACACGGACACACACACAGAGAATCATCAGAGCTGCTGTTTTGAACACAGATCCTTGATGGACTAAAGTAACCATGGAAACCAGGTAATACTGGGGTACTTGCACCTGTGAGACCCAGTCAGACTACAGGACCCACAACTGCATTTAGTACCTTGTTTAAGGCAGTAAAGTTGTGGGAAAACTGGTAGGGGGGTGGGGGCGGTTCAGCACTTTTGTGGTTCTCTGTTCCCTATTAAAATCACGCGGACCCATAAAGGGCTGCGACCTGATGACTGACTGTTCTGCTTTCGCGGCAGACATCCAGTCACAGGGAGGAGGAACAGTGGAGCGAGAGGACAGAGCAGCCAGACGCTCGTCGCGCCAAGTGACCATGGCAACGCCGCATATAGATGAGCTTCTCACACCAACACTGACTTCAGCACCATTCGAGGAGAACGGACACACACGCATTGGGATGTGGGAAAGGGATGTTACCTGCAGTCTGTAATGGCTCCTGCTGGGGTTACTGGTGTAGGGGTCATTTCCCTGAACTTCGACCTGTCAAGGGTAGAAAAGGTCAGAGGTCAAAGAAGCACCACTTTGTGAATTGTGTCACTTCAACAGAGAACTACTGACAAACTACAAATGATAAATTACTTTGTCCGCAGAGGAGCTCGTCTGAGACCAGGGGACGGGGAGAAATGAGCCCCCCCATTGGGAAACAAACCTGCAAACTCTGCACCCCCCCCCCCCCAGCTCTAACATTCATCCTCTGTTTGCCATGAGACCGGCTCAGATGAGGGACTTTTTCACAGGTTGTCCCAGCTGTTGGACGATGACCGCCAGCATTTTGCTTAAAGCAGCAGAAACAAGTCAGGTTATGATGGCATCTCCACCCACCCACCAACCAGGAGAAATCGCTCATTCTTCACTTACATCCACACACACAGTTTGGTCAGTAATGCCTCTATGTGTGGCCTAATATAAAAACACAGACTTGGTATTTTTACTACTCAGCATACAAGTAATGACACCACAGCCCTGCCTGTATAAAACACACACACACACACACTGCTGACTCCCTGTGCCACAGCTGATCCAGGTAATGTCATTTGCTTCCTGTGTTGTCAGCAGCTGGGGGGGGGGGGGAGAGCTCGAGTTGCTGCAGGTTGGACCCCCCTTCTGCTGTAGTACTCTGATCAGAGTACTTGCACTGAACTGATACAGCAGAGTAGTTTTACTGTATAAATAGGCAAATTGGAGTAAGTAGCTTAACATGGTACGTTGCCTCAGAGACCAGCTAAGTGAATAAATGTAAATCACAACCAAAAAGGCTTTCAACTCAGCATAAATTTGACTTAAATTCAGGGATTGTTTTGACAGAAAAGTAATTTTTCTGTAAATTCCTACACACAGAAACAAGCCGGTGGACTGTGGCATCACTGAAGCTCTTAGACGGGGCCAAACTGCACACAATCCCCACTCACAGGCATCTTCTCTTTCACACACAAACATACAAAGTTGTTTATTGAGAGTGACTCCAGCCGTTGGCATCTAGAGCAGAACCGACAATAATTTGATCTTAAATCGGCAAAAGGACAATGACATCAGGGACCCCGTGGTGACATCGGTAAAAACGCTGTACACAACTCTGTACGCATTGGGAAAATTCCGTCAAAAAAGCTGAATGAATCAGTTCTGACCTCCGGCCAACGTGTAATTTACACAAACATGTTTACATTCTTCTGTCTGCACGGACGTGTGGAGTCCAGAGGAAGGACCCGCGAGCTCCTGCCCGAGAAACGCGTGGCACGGCTCACCGGTTACCTTTTTCACACTCTCCTCCTCCTCCTGCCGCTTCTCGTAGTGTGAGAAGTCGTCAAAGATGGAGGTGGTGTGCTTGTAGCTGGCGATGATCTTGAGCACCTGCCGCGCCTTGTCCAGCGGCACCTCCTGCGTGTCCCGCGAGTTGGTCACCGGCTTGTTCTCGTTGTTCTCCAGGCGTATGTGGCGCAGCTGGCTGTTAGGCACGTCCTTCACGAAGATCCAGCGCACCTCGAACTTGCCCTTCCACTTGTCCTGCGACCACACGCCGGCGCACGTGTTGTAGTCCACGGGCGAGCGCATCTCGGCCACGCCGCAGAAGTGGCCGCTGCCGTTGACGCTGAAAAGCAGGTAGAGGGGGCCCTTGCCGCCCAGCGAGCGGTAGGCGGCGTCCAGCCGTTTGTTGCCGTGCTCCGTGCTGCACCAGATGTTGTACTTGATGGAACGGTGGATGTCGTCCTCCGAGTAGCTCTTGATGATGAACACGCGCCCTTGCTTGGGGTTCCAGTCGAAGTCCTTGGGGTTGTAGTTGTTGACCAGGCGCAGCTTCTCCAGGACCGGGTGCGGTTCCGAGGGCACCGACACCCCACCCACCCCGGAGCTGGGAGGCGACTGTCCGGCACCCGATGCAGCGTCCCCAAAGCCGTTGGCACGGTTACGAGGAGGCACCCAGCGGGTGGGCGGTGCCGGCTGGCTGGCGGGTGGTCCAGGCGGCAGTGGCGGCTGAACCATGCCCTGCTGGACAGCTGGAGGCTGCTGGTGCTGTCCGAGCTGCCCAGAAGGAGGCGCCAGCTGCCCGTTGCTGATGGGAAGTTGCTGGGCACCTCCAGCTGTGATGCCAGGCTGCGGGGAGGCCTGGTTGGGCGGCTGCCCGTTGCTGGGAATAGCAGCCTGCTGAGGGGCGGCCACCTTGGGGACAGTCCCTTTGTTGTCCCAGGTGCCGATGTCCATGTTGTGTTTGATAGGAGGAGGAGGAAGGTTAGTCCCGCCCACTCCGCCCTTAGTTTTCAGCTTGGGCTGAGGTTTGGCCGGCTTGCTGGCGATATCAGCCCAGGAGGCCGGCTTCACGGGGGCGATGGACACAGGGGGCATACTGGGAGCACCAGAAACTTGGCTGAGGGGCCCCCCGGGGAGCCCCGAGCCCACCACTTTGGGCGCCATGTCCCCAGCACCAATCTTAAGGCCTGCCATGCCCTGATCCAGGCTGTTCATCCCCGGAGCCTTGTTGAGGGGCTCATTAGCGGCAAACGGGGACTGTCCATCGATCATGGCGCCCCCCAGGGAGCTGGGAGCGTAGGCGTAGCTGCTGCTGTAGCCGGAGCTCTGTGTCGACTGGCCCTGAGAGCTGCTGTTGCCCCAGGCGGAGAAGTCAATGCCGCTGGGGAAGAAGTTGAAGCCGTGCTGCCCCAGGAAGGGGTTGCTCCCCAACGCCCCCGGCTGGCCGAACATGGCGTCCGGGAGGAAGTGATGCTCCCCGTTACTCAGCTGTCCATAGGAGGGGATGTAGGGAATGGGGGGGTCCCCGCCAGTGGACCAGGCCGCCTCATTCAAGGAGTAGGAGAATCCTATGGAAGGGCTATAGTAACTGGGCATGTAGGAGTCGGACATGGCTGTGTAGGCATTGCTCTGCAAGGGAAACGGGAAGAGCCGTTAGCATGTTAGCGTGTCGCTGTGCACCTGATCACAGACAGCACCTGTGACAGCTACCTGTCACTGTGGGGTGACAGCAGTGGAGGACATGGAGGAGCCAAAGAAGCTGGACTCGCTGCCAACTTGTTCCGTGTACACATGTCCAGGCAGTGAAGAGACCACCTCTCGGAACGCTGACTACACGTGTACGACCCACACGTAACAAGACGTGTTCGACTTTTTACACAAAGTCACACTTCATAGCTCTTTATTGCAGAAGAGCATGTCTCTCTGGTTCAGTTCTGTTGTTTTTAATTCTGTTTACACACCGACTGCTTCATAAAACTGCCCTTCACACCCCTTGCCATTTACTGCCATAACTTATTAATTCTCATAGAGAGCAATGAATCATTCATGGCAAAGGTGGCACCTCAGTCTGATTCAACACTGCAAAGGCCATGCAGAAAAGTGAGGGGAGGTGAGGAGGGCAGAGATGCCGGGATACAGCAACAAATGAGCGACAAGCCCTGGGTTTTGGGGTAGGGGGGGGCATTTATAAGCTGCTCTTTTAACTGAAATCCATGAATGAGCCCAGATGAAAGACTGCAGCCTTCAGTTGGGTCAGCAAACTCAATGCTGCTCTGCAAGGGCAGTGCACCTGCAGGTAGGGGGTGTTTGCGAGGCACTTTCCTAAATTCTTTGCATCTTTCGTGGCAGACAAACATCATGAGAGGAGCAAAATAACCAACCTCTGACACCGAGACAACAGTAAAGTCTCCAGGAGCACTGCATTTTTACACCTGTGTGTGTGTGTGTGTGCGCGCATTATGGGGGGGGGGGGGGG
>UFQX01000415.1:373223-409962 GCA_900497675.1 Arapaima gigas | reverse complement strand
CCCCCCCCCCCCCGGTAACAGACAGGCCCCCCTATCGTCCCGACATATATACGGCTCAGCTGTTCCCTGCTCTGTTCATTCACACACACACACACACAAACCAGCCTTAGCACTGTTTGACCTGATTGATGTCAGCCCGGGGTCAGGGGTCAGAGGTCACTGAAGGTGCCACATACTGCGCCTTGGTGCCGGAAGCCCTGGAACAACCACTCATGGGAAGGACAAACTGATGGCCATCATGATCACACGAGACACACGCCCACGCAGTATACACACATACATTCTCCGGCCTTTATGACCTCGTACTGTCCCGGGGGGTGTGTGAACGTCCAGAGACCCCGGTGTTCCCCCCCCCCCCCCAGGCCGACCTGCAGTGGATGCTGTTGAGGAGAGCGCCGCCTTCCTGCCAGTATTCCTCACCAGGCGGGGAGAACGGGGTAAAAATGGGGTAAAATGGGGTCCTCGGGGAGAGCCGAGCCTCGGCGGTGCTCGCAAACCACAGCATGGCGACAACAATCCCACAATTCCAGGCACGGACCCCCCCACATGCTACCGCCCACATTCCTGCCCTGGTGGTGATAGGGTTAGATCATCATGTTGCACCTCGTGTGGCTGCCGATGACTCCACCCAAGCCGAGTGACGGAGAGAGACGAGGACAGAGAAATGTGAGACAGGGATGGGAGGGGTGGGGGAATCACAGATATGCCCCCCAACCTCACCACCCCCCAACCTGTCCACTCCTGGCTGAACGCCTGTGATTTACATGGTGACATCATGGAGACGGCCTCTATTTTTACCTGGGGGGGGGAGTGGTAAACTGCCAAGTGAGTTCAAAGCAGCGAAGCTGGGGGTGGGCGATAAAGTAACAATTTCCATAATTTAACATGGGGTCTCACAGATTCCCCATCACCTCTTCAGCGCCCCCTGCAGGCTCAAACTGACAGAGATAGAGCTTTTTACATGTAAAGGAGACATTTAAGGACTCAGCGGGAGGCCGGGGCAACACAGATGGATAGTGGGTCCAGTCAAATGAGAACTGTCACCGGAAGCACGAATGATGAGTCTGAGGTCACGCTGTGAGAGGGATAGATGTCTCTAAATGTCGGCGATGGCTGGAAAAGCTGCAGGAAACCAGAAGAAGACGAGCAGCAACCAGACGGTGACTCAATCACAGGAACGATGCTCACACCCCTTTCAGCACCAAGGATGCAAGGGGAGGACTGAACTTTCTAGAAGGACGTCTGAAACACGAAAAACCAACCATAGGGATGATGTCTCCTCCTCCTGTCAGCTCCTTCGGATGGGTCAGTGGGGAGGGGGGACCAGAACTGCAGAACTGAGACTCCAGGCTACTGACGGCGCCCGGGCAGAATGCGGCGCCCCGGCCGAGCTGTCGTATCTGCGGGGCGGAGGTGGTCATTGTTGCGGTGGGGGAGACCGTTAGTGCGACGGGCAACGGGGGCCGGTACAGTAATGAGCTCTCCCTCATTACCGCCATGTAGGACGCCATGTCACCAATTAGCGACGCAGCGCAGGTCCAGCTAACAAGGCTCCGGTCACTAAGGTGATGCGGCGCGATCCCACAATGCACCACCACACCGACCGAGCTGTCAGACGCTAATGAGCGCCGCTTCCCCCGGCCACGAGCGCTGCTCCGTGTTTGGAAACCGCTCCACGGTAACACAGCAGCGTCACGCGTTTCCAGGCGACGGCACCCGGCAGCAGCCTCTGAGATTCCCCCTTTTCACCTGCAAAGTGTGACTTTCGTCAAATGTTCTCTACTAAATAAAACTTGATGGAGTTAAGGTTGTGCTTCCTGTACATGGGAGGTTATTTTATTGACCTTGCCGTTGTGCAGTCCCACAATGCACCCCGACGTACCCCACGCCTCCCAGGGGTCCGCTGTGCGATAACTGCGCGACACTCGAGCTGAGGTCAGGGGACTGGAGCTGCGTTATCCGGTATGTCAACAGCATGTCCAGAAGTATCATTTTTATTATGTCCACCACTTGTCCTCAAACATGTTTAGGTTTGGCTGATCCCTCACAAAATGCTCCGTTATGCAGTCCTGCGGAACATTTTTTCCTCCAGGTTTAATCACCTCTTTTTGAAGTTTGTAGAAACGCTGACAGGAGCTGCGGCCACTTGGCTCCACAGAAGGAGAGTCTGGTTTAACCGATTTACGATCGCCACAATGATGAATAGTGTAGAGTGACGGGTGTGACGCCTGCAATAAAATAGGGTACGAGACTTTTATCCGCTGCAGCGAATTATCCACTTATCCGAAGTTGTGTGTTTTTAACGTGAACGGGACCAGAAGGGAACCGTGGAGACAGTATCCACACATGCAAGTTATCCACTTATCCAGTATCCTCTTAAACGCGCTGAAGTCCAAACTGCTGCTGACGCCATCAAATCAGGGCTTTTAAAAAGTCTGTCAAAGTGCCCCGCAGCGCTGCCGCCGCCTCTGTGGCCTCCCACCAACCCTGCCGTGTTGGGGCAGAAGAGGAAAATTCTGCCCTCTGCTGGCGTCTCGAGGAAACAGTGAGATGTTGGCAGAGTCAAGTTCCTGCATCAGCTGCACCTACCTGGAGCTGTTAGGGAAACAGCTGTGGAGCTGGAGTAAATTACCAAAGTCATGCAACTCCTTAATAGCCCCCCCCACAGGGGGGTCTGGGTTCCGATTCTTGTTGTGACGCACTGGCTGAGCAAAGAAACAAACAGACGTTCCTTCAGGTTGCCGCGAGGGCCTAAAGACCTGAAAGTGGCAGATGACTCACATCAGACGCACCTGGGGGAGGAATGTGCATGGGGCTGCATTAAGGAGTCACATGAATTTGGTAATTTACCCAGCATGCCTCCGTGTTCCTGGAAAGGTGTGGGCCATGTGATGGCTCACGCGGAGTCTTTCATCATGTGATTGTGAATAAACACTGACATAGTCTGACAGTGTGACACATGACGGCTCAGCTCAGATATGGGGATCATTTACATTTTTATTTTATGTTTATTACGCGGTAGGCTGTTGTCATCGTAAGTGGCACGGCAGCACAGCAGGTAGCGTAGGGGTCTCACAGCTCTGCGGTTAAGCAGTTAACATGGATTCAAGTGCAGTTTGGCCCGTGTGGAGCTTGCATGTTGTCCCCGTGTCTGTGTGGGTTTCCTCTCACCCCCGCCCTCCAAACTTGAATAACTACCATAAAACATGGATGAATTAAACATCTCCACAAGCACAAAAATGCACTGTGGAGTGGGCTGCCCCTCACAGTCCAAAGGTGTGTTTTCAGGTCAGTCCGAATCGCCTGCAGTGTGCGATTGGCCTGTGATGGATTGGCGTCCCGTCTAGGGGATCCCCTGTCTCACACCCTACGCTTCCTGGGAGACAAAGACACAAACCAGGACTTGTCACTCCACCCGTCACGTGGTGTGTCACACAGAGGTGACCTTAGACCCAGCAGTCCACTGAACCCATGAGACCTACGGCTATTGTAGCCTCATGTTGTTGGCTGTGAGCTTAGCTGACCTGCTTGTAAACGCAGAGCCCCAGGAGAAGTGCATCGTGGTTAGCAGGCAGGCACTGTGGTGGACCACCTCATCTCACTGTGACAGCTGTAACCCCCCTCGGCACTTGCAGCTCCCACAGCCTCTTAACCACACACGTCTGCGGTCACATGCTGGTGCACTGTGCTGTGACTGTGTGACCCACATGTCAACGTGGAGGTCGTGCATTTCCTCCACGCCTACGCTGCATCTCCACTGTACTTCCACTGTATTTCCAGCCTGTGTCTCACCGTTTTCTCGCTCGCTGACTGATGAACGCCTGGATCAGCAGGTGTGGTAAGGGACTTCCAGCCAGATCACTGACTCTCACTGACCATGTGGTAACCTCCTTCTTGCCTCCATCGCCAGGAGGTCCTGTGGGAGATGCCAGATCCAAGCAAGAGCTCTCAAACCAACACCTTGTCCTCCATTATGGTTCAGGATCTCAGCATGTCGCTGAGTCTAGCATTAACAGAGCCTGCAGTCTGTGGCCACCAAACCTTGGTGTTCACTGAGGACCCACCTGAACCACACTGAGGTGAGCACGAAGGGCTGGTCACCTAGGTACTGGAATGTGAGATCACCCAGGCAGTGTGATTCTGGAGCTGCGATGGTGTCGCAGTGCCAGGAGGTGCTGGGACATGTGTGCAAAGGCAGCATCAACAAACCACGGTGAATGTTTAACATCCGCATGTTCTTCCACCTTTGTGCTGCCAGCTGTGGCATGTGATGCTCCTTTATAGGCGACACATTCCTAAGCATCTTGAAAGCTCATCCAGAGTCTTGTGACTTCAAGGAACTTGAAACCGTGCGTGCGAGGCGGTGTGTGTCACCTTTGACTTTGACTGGCAAAGGAGCCGGAGAAGGCCATGCCGTGCATCTGCAAAGGTCTTGCCACTGAATTTACCGTGTTTCTGTACTCTGTTGTACTGCTTTGGTGCTGTCAGTCGATCCTCAGGACAGTCAGCGTGAGCCTGTGTTCCCGCCACCTTGTTGACAGCAGGTTTACCCGCACAGCCACCAGTTTCCTGGGTATGTGCACCATTGAGGCGGAGAGCTGAGAAACGACACCCTGAGGCAAGAAGCCCTCAAACAGGCAGATCTGAGCAGCTCAGAGCAGCAGGCAGAACAGGTTCAGGCGCCACGTGACTCTGGTTTCCGTGACTTGGTTCAGTGCTTGTCGAGTCGCTCTTTTCGCACCTGGTGCAGCGGTGGTTAGAGCTGTCTGCTTGCACTCAGAGGACCCAGGTTCAAATCCTGCTGAGACACCTTGAAGCTACAAGCCTGAACCGAGGCAGTAACATTACCCTGGTGTATAAAACAGTGTAGGTAGCTTAGTGTGCAGATCTAACACTGTAAGTCTCCTTGAGGAAAACCATCTGCTTAATGAGCAAACAAATCAAACAAAAAAATGTGCGAATGACTGCAGACCGTCATGAATCTCCAGTTGGCTTGCAGTGACGTCGGTCCACAGGGGACCTCCTTGGAGACCAAGCAGGGAAGGAAGACCCAAAAGCCCACGAGTGGGAAGGAGTGTTTTACTGCTCTTGAGTAAAGCTCTACTTGTGCTCACAGAGGAGCCACATTTGGAAAGAGAGCAGCTACAGTTTCAGAAGATCTTCAATACAGAGGTGTCTCTCTGTTACAAAAAAGTTCCATGATCTGAAGCCAAAGGCCTGAGCTTTGCACTGTAGCGTCAGAACGTTGACTTCCCTTTCCTGTCTCACTTACGGTGTGTAAGCAGTTTTACAGGGTTCCCTCCCTCTGTAATGTGTGTGTGTGTGTGTGTGTGTGTGTGTGTGTGTTTATGACAGTCGCCTGACCTGCTGGTGTGAGGGCTCTATAAAAGGCGGAGCACTGACACACTTTTTTACACAAGCACGTCTTTGCTGACATCTTCAGCAAAACGCAGCGTTGGTGCACGCAGACACAGGCAGGTGAGTGGCGGCTCAGGTTCTTGCGGCGCACGCTGTCCTCTGTGCGGGGGGGGTCCCGGAGCACGTGTGGCCAGGTGTGTTGATCAGACATGCGTGTTCACACAGACACACACACAATCTTTCTCCCAAGGTTGCCCACAATGAGGGTGTTGATTGCGTTGATGGCCTTGGTGGCGGTGGCCTACGCTGCAAGCATCTCCCTGGAGGACCTGGAGTTCTACGCCTGGAAGCTCAAGTTTGGTAAGCCCGCAAGTTGTCGTAGCTGGTTTTTCCACACCGCGTATTTAATCTTTTTGAAGTCTTTCTGTCGTTCGGCGATTGATCCATCGATTGCCTCTGTTCGCTGACTGTTTGCTCTCCATCGAGTTTCTGGGTCAAGGATGAATACTGCAGATAAGCTGGTTTCCGTGTTAATAAAGTTGCTGCACCTTCTCAGACAAAAGCTGTAAAAGTCCAGAAAAGTGTCGCGGTTTTTGCCGCACTGCTACAATGGTCAGAAAGGACACCTCTAGACGTCCAACTCGTGCGCCTAAAGAATTTAGCAGTTTTCGAGGTGAGGAGGAAAAGCCAATTGAATTCCATGAGATTCGTTTATGGTGTTTGTGATGAAACGGAGGAGGAATGTTGACAGACAGCTGTACCATTTACAGAAACTGAGTGAATCACTATTTCCTCTGTTCAGATTGAAAGCTGCTTCCCACTCACTGTTTTGACAGCAGGAAACAGCACAAACACAGTGCAATTGTTTTTGGTTGTGGAACTTCTACCAATGAGGGGGATGGGGGAAATGCAAGCTTACACACACACACACACACACACACACACACACACACACACACACACACACACACACACACACACAGCTGCTGCCTGTGAGGGACCTCCTAAGTATCTCTTGCAAGGTAAGGAAGGCATTGGGCTGGTGGAGATACTGGGCCACAGGGTGATGGGGCCAGTGAGGGGCCTGCTGGCCAATGTCACCTGGGTGGCCCTTCCTGTGTTCTCTGTAGGGAAGACCTACAGCTCCCCAGCTGAGGAAGAGCAGCGCAAGCTCACCTGGATGTCCAACCGTAAGCGCGTCCTCATTCACAACATGCTGGCTGACCAGGGTTTCAAGACTTACCGCCTTGGCATGACCTTCTTTGCTGACATGGTACAGTCAACTAGTCCTCTGCTTTCGTTGAACATGTTGAACATAGTGAGTGTACACGTGAACCGCGGTTGATCAACCATCTTCCTGCTGCCCCAACTCCTCCACAGGACAACCAGGAGTACAGGAGCGTTGCCTTCAGGGGCTGCCTGGGCTTCTTTAACACCACCAAAGCCCGCAGAGGCAGCACCTTCCTCCAACAGATGGGGGTCACTCAACTCCCCCCCAGTGTGGACTGGAGGGACAAGGGCTATGTGACGCCTGTCAAGGACCAGAAGGATTGTGGCTCCTGCTGGGCTTTCAGCGCGGTGAGAGCCGGGGAGGGACGGTGAGGGAGGAGACCTGTGGTGCGGCGTACAGATGTATGTGTATGTGTGACTCTGCCCTCATCCCTTCCAGACGGGCTCCCTAGAGGGCCAGAACTTCAGAAAGACAAACAAGCTGGTGTCCCTGAGTGAGCAGCAGCTGGTCGACTGCTCGGGAGATTTTGGAAACTTCGGTTGTGGAGGCGGCCTCATGGACCAGGCCTTTGTTTACATCAAGACCTGCGGGGGCATCGACACCGAGGAGTCCTACCCCTATGAGGCTCGGGTGAGGCCCTGCCCCTGAGCTTCTTACCTTCTCCTCACTGATGTCTGTTTTTTTTAAAGAGCACAGCCAGGACTGTCCCTTGTGTGTGACGGCTAAGGCTGCAAATGCTCTGACCCACGGTAGCTGTAGACACCCGCTTTCTTCCAAGTCCATCATACCCACAATCCTCAGCCTCCTTTCTCTGAACGATCCCTCTCGGCAGGACGGCAAGTGCCGCTTCAAGCCGGAGAACATCGGCGCCACCTGCTCCGGGTACGTGGACATCACCAGTGGAGATGAGAGTGCCCTGCAGGAGGCTGTGGCCACCATCGGACCCGTGTCGGTGGCCATCGATGCCGGTCACTACTCCTTCCAGCTGTACCACTCAGGTGCCGTACTCTCTCTGAACCTGGCTTTAGCCACTCTGGCGTGATACTTGAGTGAGACCATAGTCCATTACTATGCTTCACTGGTCGCTCTGTCCACTGCAGGCATCTACAATGAGGAGGCGTGCAGCAGCACAGACCTGGACCACGGGGTCCTGGCTGTTGGCTACGGCACCGAGGAGAGCCAGGACTACTGGCTGGTGAAGAACAGGTAAAGATCACACACTCCTTAGGCAGAGTGCTGTTGTACTGACTCCTGCCAAGTTGACGTGTGTGTGTGTGTGTGTGTGTGTGTGTGTACTACAGCTGGGGTCTGGACTGGGGAGACCAGGGCTACATTAAGATGTCCAGGAATAAGCGTAACCAGTGTGGCATCGCTACCGCCTCTAGCTACCCGCTGGTCTGAGGACCCACACAGGTAAGAAAACCAGACCCACAACCACACCGGGGAAAAGGAAAAAATCTGCTCTTTTTCAAAGAAACCACTTTTCTGCAGCAATGAAAATGTAAAACAAGTTATTTGGGGTCTCCATGCCGATATCAGAGCAGCGATCAACAATACATGAATCCAGTGTGAAGCAGCAGCAGCAGCAGCAGCAGCAGCACATAAAGCCTGCAGTCGTACTTCCCATGACAGGTGAACGGAGAGCAGTTATTATTACATACAGGGTGGGGGCCCCCTGCGGAGTCTTGGGTATAACCCTGTCTGGCTAAATAAAAATAACAAATCAAATAAATATTTTACTACGGAATCGCTATCCATGTTGCCCTTATGCGTGAACCTTTTCAGTTTCCCCTGTGATAAACGGAGGATTTTCTCTGGATTAATTCAGGTGCGTTGTTCTACAAGGGGGTCCTCTGGTTCATAAAGGGGCCTGTGGCGTACAAACGGCTGAGAACGGCATGTCAGACATAGAATTAGTCCAGAGCTGATGGTTTATTCACCTATGTGGAATGTAATATATATCTTTAGATTAAAATATCAGGTAAAATAATAGTAATACACATTATTTTTCTCTTTCCTCACGCGTAGGTCAGAGGACCGAGAGAAATCTAACACTGACAGACTGGGATGAACCAGCATTGATGAAGAAAAATTATGACTTGCACAGTTCTGTGAACCACTGCAGCGTCCTCCTTTTTGAAAGACTGCGAGAAGCACAGAGCACTTACTGTGACCGAGCTTTGATTTAACTGTGTTTTTACTGAACGGCGTCACTTCGGCACGTCAGCAAGATTGCTTTCGACCGGCTGAGCGACTCAACCACTGAATATTAATGGAAAAACAGGATAATAAAGATGAACCACTCTCACCTTTGACCCTGTTGTGGTTGCACAGTGACCTGGTTATTACTGATGCCACATGTCACTGCTGAGTCACAGCACAACAAGCGCACATCTGTAAACCCGGGTTCACACACACGCACGTCGCCGGACCGTGGGATGAAAGCCATGTGAACGTGGGGAGAACGTGCAAACCGCAGCCACGCTGAGGAGGTTCGAACCCACAGCTCAGGAGCGGTGAGGCAGCAGTACAGCCAACAACACGATATTAATCAGTTTTAGCCATAAGAAAACCTGAGGCCTCTGTGAGCCTTGGTGGTCACAACTGCAAAAACGTGCGCAGTAAAAATCACCACTTTACTATGTTTTTAAAGTAAACCGCACGGGCTTTGCCGAACGTCATTAAAAAACGCTGCGCCGCGTCGATGCGGCCGAAGCCGTTGTTGACGGAGAGTCATCCGAGGTCACTGCGCACTGTAGATACACAGCAACAAGGAAGTGCTGCAAGTGTCATGTTTTATTCAAAGGGAAAAAAAAAACATTTTAACTGCTGCAAACAGGTGGCATGCAATATCAGTCATACATACTGGCTCCTCGTATTACGGACAACGTTTCAAATAAGCAACATTTTCCACTTTGTGGTAAATTGTAATGTCTTCACAGATATGGGGAATTCTGTTTGCGCCACGTGAGAGGGACCTGCCCGGCACATAGACAGCAGCACAGACTATCCAAACTGAAGAGGAGGGTTGGATACTTCTGTTCATCTCACTTCCGCGGTGTTTACAGCTCGCGTCTGTTGTTCCTGAGTGGCGACGTCTAACGCCGGACACGTTTATCGGCAAAATCAACGAACGGCATTCAAGAGGACTTTGTGAAGACGTGATTTTGATGTCCAGTCGAAGTGATGTTCAATTTGCAGATTTATTTATTTTATATTGTAGCTATCTCGACAGGTTCTCCTGAATTGAGGAACGTGTGAGCTAATAACCTTTTATTATTTATGGCTGCAAAAAGTGATTTTGGTGCGGAGAACAAAATGAGTTATGAACAGACCTGCGGCCCCCGGCTGCGTTTAAAAGGTGAGGAGCCAGATTATCTGCAGAAGCAACAGAAAATGGCAGCAGTAAGGCAGTGGTGAACGGATGTGCAGGAAAAGGCGTTTGCCATGGAAACAAGCTACACGCACTCCGGCCATTTGTTCCTCATTGTCTCGTTTCCAGAAGGTCGGGGGTCGGTGTCGCGGAGCCCTTCAGCCCAAGCATGACCTAAACTCATCTGGGCGCTGCAGAAGAGAGGGGATCATGTGGTGACGGTTGACAGAGGGACGTTTGGCTGGGTGGCGTGGGGAGGGGGGGGTTGTCACATACCTTGTCGGCGAAGTGATTCACGGCCATCCAGAAGCTGAACTCGCCAGCGTCCGCCTTCTTGTTGTGCTCCGCCACCATCTCCCTGGTCTTCAGCCACAGCTGTTTCCGTTCGGCCTCCTCCTCAGGTGACTTGTATGACTTGCCTGTAGGGAGACCGGCAGCCGATCATCGGGGAACGTCCCCCTCCCCACGTCCCTCCCTGTCTGCCTTCCCTTTATTTACGTGTCTTCAAACAAACCAGCGCACTGAGTGACTTAGCCAGAGCGTCGCCCTCTGGGCATCCAGCATAACAGCACCTGTCCTGCCTGTCCTCACCATATTGCACTTTCCACTCCTCGAACTCTCTGTCCACATCTTTGTTGGGTGTGGAGAGTGGCAGCGCGTTCACGCAGACCACCACCACGGCCACCAGGGGGAGTAACAGCACGGCCCTCATTCTGCACACGGAGAGACACCCTGCAAACACACAGTGAATACATGGAACGCACTGAAGACACCTGGGTTTGACCACATTTTTTCTAGAAACGCATGTCATTTAAAGATCCATAACAAAAACCTTGCTGCCACGACGACGGTGGATACGGACAGTCGGTTCAATACAAATCCATCTTTACCAAATACTTCCATCCATCTATTTTATCCTGGTCACAGTGAATCACGAGTTCTTGTAATAATCATCTCTTTTTTTTCTAATTCTATGGCAACCTTTGCACTACCAGCTATCAATATTCATGTTTTGGTGTGAAAACATAGTTTTGGATGAGTTTTTGTGCACACAGACCACACAGAAAAAAAACACATTTCCGCACTAGCACACGTCTTTACTTTCAGTCAAATACACACAAAACACAGGCGCACACACACGTGCACTCATGCAGGCAGGCAGACACACACACATGTGCAGACCTACCTGCTTGGTCTACCTGTACTGATAGCTGTCTCCTTCTGCCTATCAAAGTTTGTGGATCGCCCTTCTTATATAGACCCTGCCTGCAAGCACAGACACGCACACGCGCACACACACACACCCCTTTTTCAGATGTATGAAACCCAGATGTTTAGTTTCTTTGGAATTTAACCTTCCTTCCCAGAACACCCTGCCTGCCTTGGAGGAATCTTATTTGGGAGGGGCTTATTTCAGAAAAACAGAAAAGTGGCAGCAGAACCTGCACAGCTTTACACACCACCATCTTTGCTGATGTGTTTTGTAAAGATTCTCCACGTATCAGACGGCGGACATCAGTGAACATATTGTTATTTCTTTTGACCGCAGTGCTTTGTGCAGAGTAAATACTGCAGTAGAAGTGAGAAACCATGTATTCCACCAGTGGCGCAGATGATGGCAGTAACGTGCAGACCTCGGGGGGCACCGCATGGCGTCTCTCGAACAGCCAAAGTCGGAATAAAAATCTGTCTTAAAGGCTTAACATTTTAACTTTTCCTAGATTTTCTGTTGCAAGACACACACACACACACACGTGTTGAAAACAGCGCCCAGAACATAGTGGGAGTGGCTTATTTTCAGGAATTTGCCAGCAAAGCCCCTGCGGGAAGGGAGACGGGGAGTTCAGTGCTCAGTTCTGGCAATTTGCAGCCATCAGACTCCCTTCTCGTCTCTGTGTGTCTGTATTAACTCCACATGGTAACACACCCGGACGTCTGACTGGAGCAAATCAGATTACATTTAAAAACAGTTCCTACTGTGTGTGTGTGTGTGTGTGTGTGTGTGTGTGGACTCAATCAATTTAAGGATTTTCAGATCATTTAAGAAACCCTGATTGAGCTGTTGACTGAATAACTTGCATAACTCAAAGAAATTCAGAATAAAAGCATCAGGCCTCGCGGCTTTTTACCTAATAAAGTTAAAAAGATGTATAAACTTCTGTTTATACAAAGAAGCATTCAGGTTTCACACCAATCGGTAACGGCACAGAGAACATAATATATTGTGTGCCGGCTTCTCAGACAAAATACTGCAAGATAAGGAAGGTTTTATGTTCAGTACTAACTGGTAAAAGTCGAGCTTCGGAAATACTAGAGGTGTTGGATGTTTACCAATATCATCACTGTAATGTGTTATTCATGCTTCACCCACATTTGAAGAGATTCTTTTAGCACCTTTGTTTGGCTGATGAAGCAATGCTGTGATTTAACTAAAAATGAGTGCAGCGTGCCAGAGGAAATTAATAACTTTCCATTTATTTATCAGTTGTTTTGCATTTTGCTGTATCTAATTAAGTTCAGTGTTCTGTCTTGCGAGGAACGGGAGGACCTCGCTGTGTCCCCTGCTCTGCATGTGCACTGCACAGTTTTCAACGTGGACAAAACTGTAGATGTAACAATAAAAGACTCGACTCAGGCTTACAAACAATACTGAGTGTGAATATAGAAGTTGCACATTATATAAACTACAGGAGATGTCATGCTGAAAAAAATCAGAGATGCTCAAACGCGAAATGGTGACAACATAGGAAACAGTGAAACAGAGAGTGGGGACACAATGGACGGAGGGCCTAGCAAAGTCGGCGGCTGTGATCTGCATTGTGCTCTAACACTAAGCTGGTTTTTTGCTGACTCTCAACTGCAAAGGAATGAGTTCGAATGCCGGACGAGAACGGGAGGTTTACCGACCACGCGGGGGGCCTTTCTGTGTTGTCAGTACGGTGCCGACAGTTAACACGTGCAGGGGAAAAGCGCCCACATCCATTTTGGGTTGCAGACGTGAAGATGGCCACCGAGATACACAGCAGCTTCTTCAATTGGGGCTTCAGAGACGAGAACACTTGAAAACCACACAGGAGACACTGTGGAGACCCACATCTCAAGAGGGTTGAACACCTGCAGTAGTACTGTGCATAAATAAACCAAAAAAAATCTAAACGACCTGAAAAAGCTTCATTATTCACTAGCTGCACTACTTGGCTTTGTCCAGGTTTTCTTTACAATGGAATTATTGACTACATTAATCTATTATTCTGGGGAAGATTTTCAGAAGAGCAATATGATCATTGTATCTGGGAAAAAAATGCAGCCAAGTCCGGGAGACGGGTCTGGACCTGCCAGCCACACCTCCGCAGCCACTCATTCTCACTTCACCTGTATCCAACAAAAAAGCTGCATAGAATAAAAACCTGACAGGTTGGTTTTGGAATCAGACGTTTCTTATGCTTTTTTCCCTTACAAAACCAACCGTTACCGAGATACGACAGTGAAACTAGGACCGAACTTCAAACTATAAACCAAGCTACAACTAAACAACAATAAAAAGCAAAAATGCAGCAGGAAAAAATATATGTGCAGAAATCACAATTTTATTGATATAGATTCGATGATCTTAATTTGTCCAGGTTGACTTACAAGATTATGTTTGCACAATAAGCAATTTAGACTGAGTTACTAAATTATACAGCAGTGTATAGCATCAATTCAATGTAGGTACCTTGATCAAGGCTGCTACAGCAGCAGGTGGGATTCAAACCCATAACAACTGCACCACCTACTGCCCCTTTTGAAAGAGTCCATTTGCAAGCTGCAGAGAAACAAAAAGAGAAAATGTGTGCTTGACTGCAATGGACTGGGGTCCCATACAGGGTGTAGGTTCATAGCCTAGAGCTCAGTGATTCTGCGATAGGTTCTGGACCACCACCACCTTGAGCAGGATGACACAGTTAAGGTTACCAGATGGAAGGATGAAGGATGGAAGAATGGAGCATACGTGGAAAACTGCAGAAACAGCTACACTGGACAATAAACATGCTGTTGATAGATGCGAACATTTCTTTGGCACCACGATGAGGATGAGTCTTCGCATGGTGATGATCATGGCTGACGTCACATCACCAGCGCAGCCACATCCTGCTGGCTAGTCCGGTTCTTGACAGCAGCCCTTTTTCTGGCGAAAGCACCCGCAGACTTCTTCAGGATGCTGAGGGGGGACGAGAAGCAGGAAGCACAACAGTCAAGCAGGATCACTGATGGTACAGAAGCTGGTGACTAAGAACCCCGAATTAGACAGGCGGACAGGTGAGTGAATTTGAGTCAAACTAAGCAAAATCCCTGTGCGGAGGTGAAGATGAAGATCAAGTGGAGATAACCCTGACAGGGGGCACTGCTGCCTGGTGGTGCGCGTCGTAGAGTCCGGTTCCTCACGATACAACCGTGAACAAAAAGAGAAGGGAGCAATGTCTCGGAGAAAAGCTGTCGGGCCTTCAAGGACAGACAGGTGACGTACCATGTCGGCAAAATGGTTCACGTCCATCCAGAACGTGGACTCTCCAGCATCCGCCTTCTTGTTGTGTTCTATCACTGTGCTCCTGGTTTTCAGCCAAATCTGTTTCCGCTTTGCCTCCTCCTCAGGTGACTTGTAGGACTTCTCTGAAATGGAAACCAGCGGCCACCATCAGGGCACGTCCTCTTTGGACTGTCCCTCCCCGCGCCGGCAGCACAACACGGAGGTTCTCCGCGAGACCCTCGGCTGTTTCACGCGGCTGCACCATCTCGCCAGCAAATCAGAAATCCTGTTGCTTTATCTCTCCCGGGAACAACGAAATCAAAGTGCTGAAGATGAAAAGGCCTTTTCTTTATAAACGTCAAGTAAGAAAACACACTCAATTCTCTCGAAAGAGGAGTTACTGAATTTTTATCGCAAACTGAATTCTGCTTAATTACATTTTAGGAACAGCACGGCAGAGATGGGTCGCAAACCCATGCAGGACATCCTCACCGTATTTAATTTTCCACTCCTCAAACTCCTTGTCCAAGTCCTCCTGTTCGGAGAGGGGAAGCGATTTCTTCTGGTCGGCCATAACGGGCAGAGAGAGACCGCAGCTGGAGAGAAGACAGAAAAACAGACTGAGAAATTCTACCAACCTCTCACCGTAGGTGGAAGCAGCAGGTTGAAATCCAGAACCGCGAGAGGACTGTCCTGGGTCCACGGGCAGTTAGAGGACAGTGTTACGTGACCCCGGTCACAGTGCAACACGACTGATTCCCACCATCGATGGTCAGCAGTGTGAGCCAACACCCCGGGGGGCGGGTACCAGAGGCACACAGACATTCTTGAGTTTCGCAATTGTGCTGACAGCAGCTCATGGTCCTGCAGAGGCTCTTCTTCTTGTTGAGTTCACCTCTGTTTGCGTGGTCTTGCGGTCAGCAGCTTCCCAAGAGTCACCCGGATAACAGAGGAGTGTCCCTTTGTCCTGCCTGCACACACCAGCATCTTCACAACAGTGTCACGAGGACGCAGAGACGTCCATCGGTTTAAATTTTAAAAAATCGGTTGTTCGGAATGAACGCAGGCCTTCGTTCTGCGATCGTCGTCGCCTCGCTGTCGCCCCTCTTTCTGCGCTCCGCCAGTAAACAAACACGACGGACAGAAGAACCGCCACACAGACACGCTGCTCCTGCGCAGCAAGTCCGACAAGTTAACATTCGGGGCAGCAGATGTACCTTTAAGTAACAATTAATGGTATAAATGTAGCATTTACTGCAACAGATGTAACACGAGGACAGCGAAGGTACCGTTTCCGCACTTTCGCGATTTAACCACGTAATACGGCGCATTATTAGCCGAGACGCCCGGGACACGTTATTGTTCCTGCAGCGAACATTACCGACCCCACTGTGTCAACAGTCACACTGAGTGGGACAAACAAAGACCGCAGCTGTACAGATTATTTACAGTTTACCCGCACAGGATGCAAATCTTCCAACAACTTCAGGATTTCAGACATTTTCGGGCCTGCGGACCTGTATTGCTGCTGCTGCTGCTGTTTAAAAAATAAATTAAAATAGAAAAGTGGCGAAAATGAGCCGCAAGCGCGAGCCGCAACTTCACCTGCTTTCACTCGCGAGGCCACCGGACCCCCTACGGCGATTCACTCGCACGGAGAATAACAACTGCGTCTGGCATGCGCGCATGCGCAAAAGATCTCGAGGCGAACCGGAAGTCGGCGAGCCCTCTTGGTTGGTCGCGAATAAGAAATACCTGTAACTATTAAAACTGTGTTTAAACTATTTCATCCCCTGTTTTGCGGTTGGTTTTTATGCGTATGCGTTTATTCACTTAGCATTCATATATTTTATTTTTTTTCAATCCAAAACAAAGTGCAATTTATAGGAAACAAGGGGGAACGTCACCCGAATTTTCCCCAATAATCTTATTAAAATGAATAAAAACCATCCAAATACACGTCTCCATAAAAAAGACAGTTAAACATCAAAGGGCCTCAAAATGCAAACATCCTCAGCAATATCAACATGTACCGATAAATGTGGTAAAAACCCACAGTAAATTCACAGACAAACACAACACGTCCACAGCGACAGCAAACGCTCAGAATGACACCTTTCATCCAACGACCACCATCTCATTCCTGCATAAAACAACAGACCCGTCAAAGTGGTAAAGTTCAGTAAATTGGCCCAGGACCACGGTAAAGTACAATACAGTACAGTACAATACAATACAATACAGTACAGTACAGTACAATACAGTACAGTACAGTGCAATACAACACAGTACAATACAATACAACACAGTACAATACAGTACAGTACAGTGCAATACAATACAGTACAATACAATACAATACAGTACAGTACAGTACAGTCCAATACAATACAGTACAGCACAGTACAGTGCAATACAGTACAATACAATACAATACAGTACAATACAGTACAGGAGCAGCTGCAGGCAGTTTAGTTTCCTCACCACTCATTTCCCCCTTTATTAAATCCAACAGAATAATAACAAAAAACACTACTGTACTGCACTGTACTGTACTGTTCTGTACTGTATTGTACGGTACTGTACTGCACTATACTGTACTGTACTGTGTTGTACTGTGTTGTACTGCACTGTATTGTACTGTACTGCACTGTTCTGTACTGTATTGTACGGTACTGTACTGCACTATACTGTACTGTGTTGTACTGCACTGTATTATACTGTACTGCACTATACTGTACTGTACTGTGTTGTACTGTACTGTACTGTACTGTACTGTACTGTACTGCCACACTCAGTTTAGAGAGGACCTGGCACCAGGGCTGTTTATTCCAACATTTACTTTAAAAAACCTCACATTTTAAACTCTCTAAAGAACTGGCACCTGGCTGGTCTCACTTTGCGCCCAATATTACGCATTTAGTGACTGTGGACAGAATGACGGGAAGGAGCGGGGACCTTATTACAGTTCATGTCATGTTGACCATGCTGCTGACCTCCCCCCATCAATGGTTTCTCTAACAAATGTGGCCTCAGCTCCACATGTTCCAAGTTATTCAGACTTCTTCTGCCCCCCCCCCCTCCGAAATGCCAGAAGCCCATTTCTTACCCCCCTTTGGGGGCTGGACTCAGAGGAACTCCCATCAAAATTCCTGCTTTTGCTCCTGAGCTTCCTGACTTGTTAATAGCAGAAAATTCCATTAGAGAAATGATTGCTTTTCCCTTCCTTGTGTGACAGATGACATCTGTTTTAATCATCGGCAAACAGTTGCCCTGAATATAATTAATGAAAATGTATTTAGCGGTTTTAATTTGCCCTTCTAAAATGTCACATTACCTCTGGTTCTGATAATATTTGCCTAGAGATTGAGAAGAAAATGAGTTGGGAATTAGACAAACGCGATCGGAGCGTGTGTGACCTTCAGCTTCTCTCCCGGATGGAGTGCGTGTGACCACCGCCTCACCCCTGCCGGGAAGACCCCCCATCACTGTGGCAGGAAAGGGGCGGCCGGGCGAGAGCACTCGCACTCACGGAAAATAACCACCATACACACCTGCACACACACACACACACACACACACACACACACACACACACACACCCACAATGGGGACTGAAGGTGTGTTTGTCACTTATTTTGTTTGTAACAGCAATGGCATTTTTTGGAGTATTTCGCGGTCGTTGACGCGAAGACAGAGCTGATGTCAAACTCGCCCCGACGACAAACTGCAGCAGATGCCTTGGGGGTTTGACCACCACCCTCCTGGGTGACACCCATCGTGAATCGGGTCTGGGCTTTTGTTTTTGCAAACTGCAGTATTTTTTGGAGAAAAAAACTATTCCCTCCAGAACAAAGGCTGGGTGCCCCAGTGGCGCCACCTGGTGTCAGAGCGCAATGGTGCATGTGGCAGTGTAACGTGGGGCCACTGAGTGTCCAGCTCCCCACACAGGGCAGCGGTGCGGAGGGGGGACCCGGCAGCACAACAGAGAGATGGCCGTGGAGAGAGTGGAGCCGGAGAACAAGAGCGGCGCAAATTAATTGGTTTTGTTAAATCCCCCTGAACGAGGAGCCGATGCGGTTTTACAAAAGGCCGTTTCCAGCAATCAATTTAAATCTGTTTTACTCGTCCCACGGAAACCAATTAGGAAATTTAATTTTTACCTTTTTGATTTACAGCATTTACAGAGACAGGGGTTCGACGCAGTTAAAGTGCCGAGGAAATGCAAATGCAGTGGAGGTGCTGGAACCAAACCAAATGGTATCGATCCGACTGCGCGGGGCCGCAGCGGAGAGATATGGCGACACACTGCTCTGACCCACTGAGCTGCGAATGGGAGGATATTTTAATGGTGTACATGCTGCTTGGCCTTGGGAAACACACTTTCACACACACAAACACACACACACACACACACACACACACACACACACACACACACACACACACACACGCACAGTAAGCAGTGGACCCCTGTGACCTTATGATCTTACCAGACTATCGAGCACCTCAGCGGCAGGGGTTTACAGGCTGCATGTGTCTGTACTACTCTCACGTGTTGAAATGGAGTGTGACACTCATAAGCTGGTGACCATGGCCGCGCAAACTCCTCCCCCCAACACAGTGGCCTGTAGTCAAAATGAAACGGTTTCATCTCCCAGCTGGTGAAGTTATGCAGAACCTCTAGTGGCCACCAGGGAGCAGCATTTTCCTACAGAACACTCCCGCGGTCTTCGCAGCAGAGGTTTGTGAGGCATGAGCTCAACAGCTTTTAGTTTCCAGGAAAGTGGACAAAGACGCTGTTTTTCCTGTGCGGTCACCACGGTCGGGCACACTGACCGGCTCACAGCTGCACTCTGTTTGCCATCTTTTTCTCAGCTGGACACACGATGTTTCACTGTCATTACCGGAGTCAGATGCCTCCCTGTTTCACAAACCCACGCTGCGCCCAAATTCCCCACCAGGCGGAGTTCAGCGTGTCATGTTGCCGGGAAAGTGTGTGACTGTGACCTGCTGGTGACCCTGCGAACGGTGATGGAAAAACCGGCTGAAAAACACGGGTATGGCTGCTTGACCTGCCGTAAACCCGGCGCCTCCCTGTGCAGCTGCGCTGCCCCGTCACTCTCAACACGGCGGCTTTTAAACTTATTTTCGTGTCAATATCGATGTATTCATAACACCAGAACTGGCGTGAACCTCCTGTGGGTAAAAATTCCAGCTCTTTCCACATTTTCCAGGAATGACTTTCCTTCTCGGTCCGTCGCAGTGGGAGCCAACTGGGTGGGCTGGGATAATGTGACTTAGATGAAGGCCTGTGATTGGCTGTCCCGGTGCCCCGCCTCTCCAGCCCCACCCACAAAGTCAGATGTGCACATATTTGAACTGTGACTCCTTGCTGATGTTCTTCACCTCAGTACTTTGGAGTCCCGCGAGGGTCTGACCATGCGCACCAGCCCCCGCTGCTGTCAGCCTGTCTAAAGCCCGCAGTCCTCCGCCCCTCTCCGTCTGCTCCTGCGGCGCCCCCTCCAGCCAGAGCTCTCTCTTCTGGACGCTCAAAGTTAATGAGGTAATTACGGCCTAATTTAAAGAGCCTTAAGAGGGAGGCTAAGTCCTGGACGACGTGTTGTGGCGACACTGTGAGCTGAGCGAGCGCCAAAGAGCCTCCGCCTCCGCGGGGGAGATCGCTTACAGGAAGAGCAGCTTGTCCACGCTTGCGCCCGGCCTCCCACGATGCACTTCTCCTCTGCCGGACAGATGCCGGGCCCCGCAGGGGATCAGCAGAGTGCTGGGAAGGAGACAGAAAGAGAGCGTGAGAGTTACTGTAATTCTGGTAACCTGCTCAACACGCCAGTGGAGAAAACGTGTAGCACCTTCATAACCCAGGTGAGCTGGCATCGTGTGGTCGAACCACGTGGCTGCGCCGTGTCTCCACTGCCACCAGGGAGCGCCAACTGGCCAACCAGAGACTGGACTCTGGGCCTGGGCCTCTGGCTCTCTGAACCAAAAGGTGGAGAAGATCCAGGGAGCAGTTGAAGCCGATCTTAGACGAGAGGGTCGCCGTGGGGCTGAAGAGGAGTGAAATCGGGCGGTAAAATGAGCTGAGAGCGATGGAGGGAAATGGAGCTGCTGCGAGGGTGCGGGTGACGGTTGGGGTGGGGTCAGGGCGGTGCTGGCTTTGTTCACCCAGCACAGCTGTTGCTTTACTGCGAAGTTTAATCTGCTATTATCATACAGTAATCCTGCGCCGCCGTTCTGTCCGGCCCTTTAAATATGCGGATTAAGGGAAAATAAGAGCTCCGCCCAGAAATATGAAAATATGCGCTGATGAAAGAAACCTCATTAATCTGATCCGCCGGGACTTTATTGTGGCGCAGTGCTGTCACGTGGCCAGCTGACCAGAAGGGCTGAGGTTCGCGCCCCACATCGGCTGGACCTGGAGAGGTTTGTCCACTGGGGGTCAGTAGGTGTGAGTATCTAACGCTACTACTACCCTGTACCGTGGTACTGGGACAAAGTAAGAACTGGAGTTTCTTCCTTTGGGACGAAAGAGAAGGAGCTGGGGGTGTGATTTGTCCTCCCCACACGGTCCTGAGGTTGACCACAGTCAGGGTTCCAAGTCCACCCACATTTGTGTCTGTCTTCGTGTCACACGCATCCTCCTGTGCCGTATCCATGGAGATTTCCGTGCTCCGGGACAGCGGGAACGAGTGGAAAACGTGACTGCCAAATGGGAAACATCTGGAGAAGTAAAGCAGTAAAGAGACAGATGTGGTGAGCTGTGTCGCGCAGAACACGGTCACACCCCACCAGGTCACACGTGCTGTCTGGGACACGCCTGGTGCGCTGCTGGCCAATCAGAGCCCTCGCTGCCCTCCTCGTGTGACTTTTCTGGCCCCAGATGACAACGAGGGGGTGGGGTTCGGGTGGGTCCCCACTCTCATGCCACCAGCAGGCCCCTGAGCACCACACAGTCCAATAGGAGGACCCTGAGGAGACCAGGAAACCATCGGAAGAAGTCGGGAAACCAGCAGCTGATAACCAGGGTATACAATTTCATACGGCCAAACACAGCTCCGGCCAGCAGACACTGTGCTGGCACAGAGATGTATAAAAACCCCCCGAAGGACTCGCTGATGCCGGTGTGACTGACCGGAGCAGACTGCAGGTGTCTGTGTTTCGAACCCGATCACAGAGGCCCCAATTGGAGCGTTTTGGCAACAGGCCACTCTGATTGGGTTCTGCTGACAGTAGAGCATTCTGATTGGCTCAGGAACCAGAAGGTGGGCGTGACCTTCACTAACGCCAACCGAGTTTCGCCCCGCCTCCTGCAGTGAGCGGGGAGGGTCTCGGTCCCTGAGCTCCAGCTGGGTTTTCGTATGTGTGTGTGTGTGTGTGTGTCTGTGTGAGACACATCGGAGGGCTGGGCAGACAGAGGCTCTTTTTCACCTCAGGCAACAGTGAACGACAGAAATATAATAAAACAAAAGAGAATCGAATTCATTGAGGTGAGAGGAGGTGACAGGCCGCGTGGCGCCCGCCACTGGGATAAACAAACGCCGTCGGGCCTCGATCCCAGGCAGCCAATCACACGAACTGGCTTGGAAAAGGGCAGCTGCGATTGGCTTGAGGTGCACTTGAGGGCAGGGTTTGGATGTGGGCTACTAGTGATACCCCCCCCCCCCCCACACACACACACACACCTCTGCAAGTTGTACTTGTAGGTAAGTGACAATAAACTATTTTTCATTTAGAGGCTGTTTGAGATGCAGGAAGCTCCTCCTAAACAAGCGTAAAGTCAATTAGATGGAGGTGTAGAGGGCAGCACCAAGGTGGGGGGCGAGGAGTGAGTGGGCTGACAATGTGGGGGCAGAAACACCCATGTTGCTCTTTCTCTGCTGGTCACTTGTGGTTGCGTGTGTGTGTGTGGGGGGGTGTTATGCCATGTCCACCGAACAGATGGGTGGTGCTGTAGCGGCAGCAGGCGGGGTTGCGGGGGTCCATGATGAGCCAAGGGTCACCAGAGCACTGCCACGCCATGCCAGATGGTGGCACGATGGGACTTGGCCCCTAAGGCTGGTGATGTCAGAGTTTGTGTGTGTGTGTGTGTGTGTGTGTGTGTGTGTGTGTGTGTGTGTGTGTGTGTGTGTGTGCGTGTGCGTGTGTGTGTGTGTGTGATATGATGTCACCCCAGGACACACCCCTGTTCTGGATGGATCTACTGTGGTGGTAAACAGGAACATTTTCTCACCATCCATCAGGCCCCACCCCCCTCACAGGGGGTCGTCATGACGCCCAGCAGGGCGGTGCTTAACAACCCGCACACAGTTTCCCACTGAATGGAGAATCAGCCTTTTTACTGCGGTAATAGCAGCTCCATACCCCCACCCCCGACACCCCCCCCTCATCAGGCTGCCATTGTGCTGCTCATTAGCGCCACATGGCTGCCGGCACTCGGCTCGCTTCTCATGAGGGAGCACTGGCTGCTGGGCAATGGCTCCCAATTACCCCGCCCCACCATCACACCCCCCCCAGCCCCTAACATTTGCCAGCTTCAGCAGCTGAAAAGGAGTGATGAGTAATGGGAGTGGCATTCCAAGCCCCGCCTCCCTTCCCACAATCCACCAGGGTACAGCACTATTTGATCTGCAGGAGGCGACACGGCCTGATGGGAAATCACACTTTGCCGTCGAACAGAACTGTCAGCGGTGACCTGGAGCTTCTCGTCCTGCCAGGTGCCTCACACACACACACACACACACACACACACACACACACACACACACACACACACACTCCTGTCACACTGATCCTACATAACAAGAGTGACACACAGACAGGAAAAATAGTTCTGCTCAGGGGACGAATGGAACGAAGAGGACAACTGATCTGCGATGCCCCCCGGACACCGTCCCTCCTGTCCCCTAGTTACCAGGTTAACCTAAACTGGTGATGCTGCTTCTGCTGGACTAATAGCTTAGATCTTAAAGCAGGATTTACACACAGAACACAAACGTGCTGCATATAGTCCTACTGTCCAAGACACGCTGTATATAAAGACCGTTTATAAACAGAAGACTGAAGATGAGTGACGAGGCGCAGTGATTTCTGTCTGACTCCGCCCCTCGAATCCGGGGCCGCACCAGACAGACAGGAAAATTATTCACTCTTATTCGCAGGAGCACAGAGGCACCGTCAGCTACATGTTTAACATCTCCCACGTGCCCAAAGGTCCAAGGTTCAACAACAGGGTGTTGGGAGTGGTAGCGGGGGGTCGAAATGAGCGCCACGGGGTGACCGCAGGGGGCAGCGTGGGGCAGGCAGCAGCAGCACTGGGCTCTCACTCGGAAACCGGAGGCAGAGTCATCCATCACCACGGCAGCTGGGCCTGTCAGATGGGGGGGCGGCGGGGAGGCAGATGGCCGGGGAGGGGTGTATCCCCACTCGGGGCTGCAGGGGCGCAGACGTGCCTGTAGGGGGCGCCACCGGGATCCCCCCCCCCCACCTCGTTACTGGAGCTTTACTAACTCACTGGCGTTTTTAACCTTCGCGCCACCTGTGGGCCGTTTCGCTGACCCACATCCGCCCGGAAGGAGCAGTTTCTCAGATTTATCTGCGCCCCGATTCTGACCCGCACTCCGCTCCAGCAAACCTCTCATTGTGCAAAAGACAAAACGTTAATTAAAGCTGATGATGTCGTCGTCGTCGACGGCGACCGATTATGAGTCCTGACACACAATAGCTGATAGATTAAGGCAGATAAGCGAAGAACAGCCGTCTAATTAGTCTCCAGTCGACAGCCTAACAAGAGCTTGTTTGTAAACGCTGCCCCCCGGACTCACCTCCGGAGGCCCGAGGCGGCAGGTCCAGCGCGGTGCATTGTGGGCGCCGTGTCTGAGACCCTCGGTGAATTTTGCCCGCCGCGTTCAGATTTTCTCAGCTCGGCCGAGGAGTCGCCGGGTGTGTTTCGCAGCGCGGCTGCGTCTCCTCCACTCGCACGCCCGGGATGGTGGTCAGAAGGGCTGTGGGGTCGAACCCCTCGGCGCGGTGGGTGTGAAATCACGCGCTGACTGAAAGCTTCACAAAGAAAGTAAGAATAATTCCAGCGAAACGTGTTCGGTTATTCCGTCTCCTCCATCCCTTTTTTCACTCATCCAGTCTACATTTTATCAATTACTTATTGTAACACATTATTATTTTTTGTTTATCTTTATTAATACCTTTTACTGTTAATCCTTCTTGGCTGAGAAGTCTGGTCTGGCGCAATAAACCCGGGGCGCGTTTGAAAACTGAGGCGCACGGCATTGTGGGACACGTGCAGCCTCGCTCTCAGCTGCGGTCTGGCATTTCATCACAGTAAACTTTCTATATAAAAATTGTTTTAAATTTATTCCCTATATGTTGTTATTATTTATTATTCGTTCTATTTTAATGTGCGACACGACCTTTCCCTCGTGATACTCGGCACCACGTGGGCTGATGTTTGGACGTTGAGCCAGTTGGAATTTTCCTTGTAAAAAATAATGGAATAAGTAATTTCACTACCTGCTTTTTCCATATTTGGTCCCCATTAAGGAATGAATTAGGACCTATAAACCGAGGACAAGTTATAAGTTATTATTATTTCTGGGCCTGACTCTGTGGAAAGAAACTCATCTCCTGCCGGATCCGTAGCGACTGCCACCGTCGGGAAGCAAAACGTGGATAAACCATAACAGGAGCAATTTAGTGCTTCTGGGAGATTATTTAGAGACGCGGGGCTCCCGTCCGCCGGTCCAGTCCCGTCAGCGTTGGACAGACACACAGCCGTCCCTGTGTGAGGGGGGACAGGGGGACCACGTGCTGTCAAGCCCCAGACCCCCAGCTGCAGCAGCATCGTTGAAGGAACCGACAGTTTTCAAAAGCGACAGCAGACGCACCGGAGCAACGCCAGGCAGACGGTCGTCACCCCCTGCCCCCCGGACTGGAACTGTGCCACCCCACGTGAAGATGCTAGGGTGAAATTAAAATGCCACAGCTCACCGTGGTGTCTCGCACACGCACACACACACACACACACACACACACACACACATGCCCGCGCCCAGAGCCCCTAATCCAATATCCAGAGCCTCTTGAGCATGTTGCACTTCATACCAGGCTCAATAATTGTATTTCAGGAGTGTGGCGATAAATCAAATTTGCTGCTTCCTGAAGAGACGGAAGAGCCACCGCTGCGCTCGGTCCCGGGGCCGCGGAGCCGGAACAGCAAATTGCGCCGATTCCCCAGGAGGACAACTCAATAGTCAGAGAGCAAGGTTTGGTGCGCCGCCCTGCTGGCCTCAGCGTGCCATGACAGCACTGGTGTGTTTTATCTGTCAGCCTCTTTTTGTCGGACCCTTCAAACGGGCAGTTATCCGCCACGAGGAGGGTTCTAATCCCACTGCTGTGCACTGAGGGCTGTTGGGCCCTGTGACTCTGAGGCCCCATGGTGAGATACTCCACCTCCTCCTCCTCCTCCTACCCCTCCTTCTTCCATGTGTTTATTCACTCACTGGGGAGGGGAGCGGGTCACACCCCAACACCCCTTTGGCTGGCCCAGGTAATGAGGCTGCCGGTCACCTCCTGAATCCTCGCTTTGATGGATGTACTGCAGGTACCCTGAGCATCTTGCTCCGCATCGAACCCACCACCCCAGCAGTGAGATGCCCCCCCTCGCCGCACCCACCGTGAGCTTCCTGTCCCGGCCGTCACACTCCGACACCCCCCCCGACGAGTCAGTCAATCACACGGTCCGACGGAGGTTTCCCCGTGTGCTGTGTTTGTTACTGCGGTGGCGGCACTCGCATCAGGGACACACGCCACTGATGGGAACAGAGACGCCGTGACAGGCAGTGACAGGCGGTGACAGGCAGTGGGCGACACCGCGGGCGTGAGTGACAAATAAAACGGAGGGCGGCGGCGTGTGTGTTTGTGTGTCGGAGACGGAGAGACGCTGCGCACAGTGAGAGTTGAGACAGAAGATGAAGGCAGTGACTCACACGGCTGTCTGAGTGTGTTGTGCACACCTGTGTGTGTGTGTGTGTGTGTGTGTGTGTGTGTGTGTTCCAACCACCGGACTCGAGAAACTGCCCACCTCTGCAGGGGCCGTTGACGCTGCTTCCAGCAAGAGCGCCACCCCATGAACTCCAATACCCTGCAGCCTGTAGTTATGACCTTTGACCTCTGGCTGGGTATCTCTCAACAGCAGCCCTGTGGCCCCCTGCAGCTCGAACCCTGGGCTGCCTCCCCTCACCCTGAAGTGCAGTGGGTCGACTGGGTTTACTGTGCTTTCAGTATCTTCTGCAAATGTGCAGAGTTTGGCCTGACATTGAGTCTCTCTCACACACACACACACACACACACACACACACACACACAGTAAGTGCCCCCATTGTGCTGTTGCTGCGAGGCAGGTGCCCCCTGCGGGCTGTGATCCCACTGCGTTTGTTTTGCTTTGCTCTCGGTGAGAAAGCGGGTTGTTCTCGGCACCGCCGCGCTCCCCCTGGGGGTTTGCCCTCCGGGGTGCGCTGTGAGAAGGAACAGGAGGTGTAGACTGCCTTCTGGGAAAACAACTCGTGTTTCCGTTGATCTAGAAGCTTCTGAGAAGCAACAGGAAAGTCCAGAAAGAACTCTAACTGCCCCTGGAACCCTCCTTCAGGTGCTTCTTCACACACACAGGGCAGCAGTGTGATGACCCCAGGCAGGTGGCCAGCAGGGGGCGCCGTAACAAACCAGAGGACAGACAACATGCACACAGCATCTTCAGGTGGAGCTGTTTCAGTCTGTGTGTGTGTGTGTGTGTGTGTGTGTGTGTGTGTGTGTGTGTGGAGGGATGCTGGGGCTTTGATGCCAGTGTTTCTGCCAGCCTCCAGTGCTCCTGGAAGTAAAATGGCACGAAGGGACGTAGTGGCTACAGCCGCAGCTTGGTGGGTTTGAATCTCCTCCCTGCTGCAGTTCCCTGTGATTAACTTCAAAATATATAAATGAATCCAGCATAACTATGAATTAATTTTACCCCTTAGAATAAACAGGTAAATCCCTGCAAGTAGCAGGATGTTGACATGGAGAAAAGGGTCAGATCAATGAATAACAATAAACCACCGCAGACGTGTAACAACCTGTCGCGATGCCCACAGACCTGCAGGAGATCACGCGGGGCTCGGAGCCGACATCATTATGGCGCCGACAGAGGATGTGCTGCGCTGAACCTCAGAAAGTGTGTAAAACCAGGCTGCAGACGCGCCCGTCCTCCGAGTCACAGCAGCGCACGTGTGTGAACGGCAGCCGCAGAATCCCGCATAATCGGACACTTATGTAACGGCGTATGAATTAATCCGCGTACCTGCAGTGTGTCGAGCAGCCTGTTGTCGACGAAGACGCAGATAGTGATGCAACGTGAGGCAATTAACATGCGGCGGTGCCTCTGGGAGGCGCTGTCTGGGGCGCACCTGTCCATTATACTAACCTATTGAGTGTGTGTGTGTGTGTGTGTGTGTGTGTGTGTGTGTGTGTGTGTGTGTCCAGTCGGCAGGCCAGTGCATGTGGGGATTCAACAGGACTTCACCACATGCAACAGCAGGGGGCGCAGTGGTTAGGTTTTAATGGTCAACCATAACAAGGTTAGTTTGTCACCTTGCTTGGAGGCCCAGAGTGTGTGGAAGTGGGGTCGCCGTCCGGGGTCACGCCAGTACGTGGGTTTGATGCTCCCGGGCGCTACGGTCGTACCGGTCGAGCAGAGTGGGGGGGCGTTTTGTTGATGCCCTGCCGGGGGTTTGAAGGCAGCCTGTGAACAATGGTTAATGTCACCTCTGAAGGAGTGCGAGGAGGGGGGGGGCACCTGGAGCACTGAACACATCGATATTAATAAGCGAACGGCGACTCCTTTCCCTCTCAGACGCAATTCGTCCCTCCAGCAAAACCACATTTCCTCAATGACAAGGCAGGAGCGTCAGAGGAGGGACGTCTCTGCAGCGTCAACAATTTGCCCTGATTTGCACCCTTTCTGCGGAACAACAACTGGACCCCCGCCGAACCCGCATTATTGTTACATTCGGTCACAGTCAGTGAAAAGTTAATATTACCGACAGTCTCCAGTTCTCACAGACAGACAGACAGATTCTCTTGGTATTTCTTGAGGAAGACCAGACACAGAGTGTAAACACTGTGAAGGTGAGGTGAACTGAGGCAGCTCAGGTGCTCTACACCACCATCTGTTGGCTCAGGGGGTGGAAACAGGTTGCATTTGCTCCATTACAGTGAGAAATTTCAGAAAATATTAGAAGTGAAGGAAATGTCTTTAAAAACAAATTAAATGTTTGACTGTTTGAAAATGAGTGAGTGGTGGAGGTTAAGTCCCTTTCTGGAGCCAGTGCCTGGAACCTGCAGCCTTTAGATGGCAGGAAGAGCTCTGTGGCACATTGACATCCGTGTGACACGAGTGACACAATGCTGGGGGGGCCGGGAGCGCAGAACACGGAACAGGTCGAACCCGGTGCGGGTGTCCGGCAGGGGACAGATGGTGCCGTGTGGAACCTGCCAGCTTTGGCGCCGGTGAAGCCCGAGAGCAGCTGACCAGGTCCTGCTAGGCCCGGCGTGAACTGCAGGTCCCCCTACGGGGGCAGGATGAAGTGATGCTGCGGGAGGATGGAGGTCATCCTGTTCCCCATCGCCTTTACCGGATCCTCCCCTCTCGCGCCCGAGCGGCGAGCTGCAGGACAGGTCTTGGGCCGGCTGCTGCCAACTGCAGTTCTGGCTTCGAACCCGGAGCACTGCTGTGATTCAGCTTCTTAAAGGGCAGCACAGACCCCCCCCCACCGAGTACGTGTGACCGGAGCTGACCAGCCAGCACTAACCTGACCTCATGTGGTGCCACCACGGTTATTTACCTGCCACAAGTGACATCATTTACCTCCAGCTGCTCGAACCCCCCACATACGAGGGGCCGAACATACTGTCATTTACAAGGTGTGTGGAAGCCATGTGTTCGGCGCGTGGCTCACGGCGTGTCAGACGTGTGACACGGAGCGAAGTGAGGATAAATGAGGAAGCAGTGAAACGTGTGAAAGTGAAATCAATGAAGACTCATCTATCGATGCTGTTTACTGTTCACCGTCCTCCGCTACGGCGACGCCGGCGGGAGCCTCACGTAGCCGAGCGACGCAGCTGCAGCTCCGCCAGGATCGACACGCTGCAGGTTCACCCACCCGGACCCCCGTCCCTGTCCCACCACCCTGACCTGGGCCAGTAAAAATCACCCGGCTAAATCAGCGCAAGTTGCTTCCGATAAACGCGTCGGCTAAGCGAGCGTTCACGTTCGCCATGGAAACGTGTCTCAGCGAGCAGGAGAAAAGCGTGAGCTGACAGGCGTCCCGTTTCGCAGCGGTTCCATTTTTCACATCGGCGCCGAAAAGGTCAGCAGCCGTGTTATTAATTTCATCTTCGGCCGCTGATAATTGGTTTTCTATCTCTCATTAAAACGCGCCGCTCCCAGGCAGCCGCCTTTTCCGGAGAAACGTTTTCCTTTCTGCCGTGGCCTTGTTTACTGCCCAACGTTTGCTGCTCCCGCCGTGTTTCATTAGAGGGGCCCTAATGAAGTCCCCCCCGGGCTCCGACCCGCCCCCCGAGAGCATTGCCCTTTTCAGCTGTTGCTGTAAATAACAGACGCTGCCAACATGGAGGCCGCTACCCGCCGAAACCCGCGGTGGACACACTCGCCGCCGCGAAAGGGGGTGCAGGATGTGTGTTTCCAGCAGACTGACCCCCCCCCCCCCCCCCNATACAGAAGATGTTGGAGGCAGTAAACAGTATGGATCCAGATCCTCATGCCTGGATGTTGTGGTGACCCCAGAGGATGAGGATTCACCACACACACACACACACACACACACACACACACACACACACACACACACACACACACACACACACACACACTGTCCTAAAATGTTTCCTTTACCAAGACTGGATGTGTTTCTGCTTCTCTCCTCTTTGAGACCATGACTCAGCCACACAGTTCAGACCGCTGACCTGTGGTCAAGTCCTTGATGTCCCTTTCTGTCCCTCGCCTTCCGGTGGTGTAACGGTTAAACTCACTCAGTCAAAGGACCTGAGTTTGAACCACTGAGCCCAGAACTCTGACTCTCGGACCCCTGGACTGATTCGCTTTTATTCATTTATCTGACTCTTTCCTCCAAAGAGACTTAAACTGAGTTACTTGTGAACAGCAGGGTAATGTTTACTGTATCAGTTCAGGGTCAATACCTCAATCAAGGGAACAACAGCAGGAGGTGGGATTTGAACTCGGGTCCTTTGGATGCGAGGCTGCAGATACCGTACTGCTTAAATGGGTAAATCGGTACCTGAGCGCCCAAGAGTCACGCTGTAGGTCACCGTGGAGACCAGAGTCGGATGAATGGATGAATGAATGAATGAATGAATGAACGAATAATTATGACAGTGTAGGTCGGCAGGGCAGTTCCTGGCTCCGCCCCTAGGTCCCAGAGAGGCCGAGTGAGCAGCGACTCGTGGTCTGTGAAACAGACGGACACGCCGGTGCAGGGGCTGCTGGGAGTGGCAGTGACCGCCATTTGGCCGCCAAGAGCACAAGCAGAGAAAGAATTGATTTGTCTCAGGTGACATTTTTATTGATTGATAACAGCATTTCCTCTCCTGCCGAAAGCACTCATCCCGAGTTCAAGTGCCTGCGTGTGTGTGTGAGTGTGTGTGACTGTGTGTCTGTGCAAGGGGCCTTGTTCCACATACCCACTGGCGCGGTGATGAATTATTTGTTTCTGTCTTCATGGCTTTGCAATTTCCACCAGTTTGAGTGAAGAGGAGAAGCTTCTGGAACAGAGGGACAAACACCCAGGTTGTGGGTGACAGTGGAAAATGGAAAGGGGTGTGTGTGGGGGTGGGGTGTGGCACAATGGGTAAATTGCACATCCCCCCAAGTCACCAGCCTGATTGTCCCCCTGCACCCCATCTGTCTCTCTGTATGTATGTCGGCCTTTCCTTTGCTGATATTAGCATGAAGAAGAGAGTCACACACAGCCGTACCTGAGACACACACACACACACAGACACACACAGACACACACACACACACACACACACACACACACATACACACACACAGGATTCATTTTAGTTGAATGTTTGCAGCTGAACCCTATGATGGACTGGTGTCCTGTCCAGACTGGATCCTCCTGCTTTAGTGGTTAGCAGCTCTGGATGAGGACAAGCAGTTAAGAGACACAAGCGTGTGTGTGTGTGTGTGTGTGTGTGTCCTCCTGCACCGAACGACTGATTAATCCTCGACTTCCTCGTGATTGAAATATCCGGCGTCTTCTGTGATCAACAACAGCCAGGCGGAGCCTCACCGGACGCCGCTCCAGGCTCCGCCCACCGGGAGCCAGAAACAACTTTCCTCTTATTTGTGATGGAAAATCACAGCGATCCTGCCGTGTCGGGTTCTGTCTGCACTCGCGTGTCACGTCGGGCCGATTTGCGGCTCCACATTTACAGCTAACAGTGAAAAAATACGTTTGACGTAGAGTTTTTGGAACTGGAGAGCTGAATAGCAGCAGGTTCCAAACACACAGCAGCTGCAAGGGTTCGATATGCTGAGGCCTGGAGGGTGACGGGTGCGGCAGGACGGGGGCAGTGGGGGGGGGTCTCTGAGGGCTGGCTGTGTTACTCAGGGGTAGAGAGGTGGGGGTGAACCTGGGCTGAAGGGGTCAGCTTTCTGCTCCTGCCCTTCAAGAGGGGCTGAGGAAGTGACACCCAAGACTGTCTTCAGGAGAGGTGCTGCAGAGTGTGTGTTTGTGTTGGGGGGTATTCTGTGCCCCCCATACTGTGACAGGAGCAGAAAGCTGACCCCTTCACCTCCCATGTCCTGGGGCTGAGGCCTACGGTAATTACACCAGCACAGAATACTGAGGCCCAAAGCCGATTACCCATAATCCCCGTGGAGCTGAGCGGCCGGAGAGAGAGGCACAGGGCAAGCGAGGCGCTGCGCCTGGGTGACGAAACCTCACTGGGGAGCCCCTCAGAATGGGGGCGGCACATACCAAGGGCACGTGGGGTGTCCAGCTGGTGGGGTCACCGTTGCCGTGGGAACAGGTTCCAGAGGACCGGCTGCTGAGCGCCGGCATCCAGAGAACTTTGATGGTTTAAAGTTGAAACAGCTGCTGACTGACGCAGAAGCCTGTGGTAAAACGACCGTGTGTTACCATGTCCCATCGCCTGCAGTAGCTCATCACACACCGGGAAATGACACTTTGACCCCAAATGGTCACGTGACCCCCATGCATTACTATTTCTTACCCACAATTCTCCACGTCTCCCTGCAAAGTCTCCGTCCCCTGACCTGGCGCTCCTCATTAAACCCCAGTCAGGGTGACGTGCAATAAGGATGACGAAGGGTTAAGGTTTGTCCAGGTCCTACCCCCCCCCCAGCTGGACTGTATGCCCCCTAAGGCTGGCCCCTCATGAATATTCATGAACAGCAAGACCCTGACTTGTCTGAGCTCTGATTCGATCCCCCTATCGATATGTGTAGGATCCGTGTAACTGCCAATATCACAAGAGTAGAATCCCCCCCAGGGTGTCTTGCTCATGAATATTAATGAGGGAAGCTGCAGATGGCAGTTTGGAGGGGGGGGCTGCCTGGGACTCAGCAGTGTATAATGGTGTGTGTTATTAACCCTGAAGGCTCCTGTGACCCCCGGCAGATCAGCTCCACTCTGACTGGCGGCCACGTGTCGGAGTTGTAGACGATCGCGGCCTGACAGGGAGGTGTGCAGACGAAAGCTGAGAAGCACAGCACTGTCGTCATGGCAGCAGCACACACACAGATGTGTGTCTGCACATCTCCCTCTGGACTTGGGTTTAAATCCCATCTGCTGCTGTTGTGCCCTTGATCGAGGTCTTGACCCTGAACTGATACAGTAAAAAAATAGGGGGCGGTACATGGAACAGGTACAGTACAGGTACAGTAAGGAGCTGATCTTTGACCTCCATCACCCAGCACAAGGACAGCAGCTGAAATTCCCATGATGCCGAGCAGGTGGCCTGTCAGACCCGCGGACCTCTGGGGAAGCAGCGTTCCAAGTGGACATGTGGAGAAGTGATGGTGAAACACTCCTGTGCTCTGTGTGTGTGTGTGTGTGTGTGTGTGTGTGTGTGCAGTTCAGTGAAAGCCACACCAATACACACACATTAACATAAAGTTGAAGGGACTGAAATTACAGGCTCCTGCAGGTCCTGCCCGAACTGTGGGAAATGACGGTGTGTTGCCGCGGCGACGGGGCCGCTGGTGCGAGAGCCTCTGATGAATTGGCTGTGATTGCCGGGTGTTTTGTGCTCGCGCCTCCATCATTTCAGCCCATGTGACAGGTGGCTGTTTCCCCGCCGCCGCCTGCAGGAAGCAGAGCCCTCACTCTGCCTAAAGGCGCGTTGGGCTGCCGGTCGCCGTGCCGACAGCTTTGCGTTGCTAGGGGTGGAGTCGAGGGGAGCGACGTCCCGCCGCGCGGCTCCGCAACCCGGTCAGTTAAACCCTCTCTCGTGCGACTCGGATCGGCGTTGCTGAGGTCCACGGGGGCAGCGGAAACAGACAGAGGTGCGACGCGGGAGTGTGACCCCCTGCGGTCCTCAGGTCAGGCTCTGGGCAGAATATTGCTTCCATCCCAGACACTGATTATTATTATTACCTATCAATGTTTTATTATGCTGAATTGGGGGGAAATTCCGGCACATTTAAATGCAACGAAAGGGAACTGATTTATTACTCATTCAGCAGTTATTTATAAACTCTTCTCCAGCACTGGATCGTGGGGGTCTGGAGTCCATCCTGGAACCGCAGGTTGTGAGGCAGGTGGGGTACACACACACACACACACAGCCTCCGATTCTGTCTTTTTCACACACGCGCGCGCTGCTGAAGCTCCAGATGGAGACGCCTGCGAAACGTGTGTGTGAAGTGTGTGACTCAGCAAGTCACACACTGCGCACCCAGGAGGAGCCCCACATGGCTGGTGACACTCGGTGACACCGGCTTCCACACCTGCTGTTCCTGTGAGGACACCCTTACCCACAATGCATCTGGTGTCTCCTGGTCTGAGGGGGCAACAGGATGTGTGACCCTGTGTTTGTTTGTTCCCCTCAATCAGGTGAGTGGGGGGCGGGGGATCCGGAAGCCACTGGGGGCCCCGTGCCAAACCGGGGGCTGACAGGCCGGCTTCTCCTGGGCTCCTCCCGTCACACACGGCCGCCCGCCGTCCTGACAGCTCCCCCTCCTGTCAAACGCTGAGCCCCGCAGCCCCACTGCGCCGCATCCAGGGGTTTGAGTGGCGCCACTACCGTTTATTTTTTTATGCACTTTTCTCGCCGCCTGCAGCTTTGAAATATGTATTAAAAAGCGACGAGTGGGGTGCTGCTGTCAGGGAGCCGTCAGGCCAATGCTGCCCCCCCCCCCAGAAAGAGCGGGGGCCTTAAATATGTAAATATTACTGCCATCTTGCAGGGGGGCAGTTTAATAACTTGTCTCAACTGGGATTCTGATGGCATGTGACCCCCCCCGCCCCCCTGCTGATCCAGACCGCCATTTATTCACAGCAACATGTTCAGGTGTTTCTGAGAAAACAAACTGTTCAAATCAAAACAGAACACAGTCATTTGCATTTTATTTAGTTCACGTTTGTCTGAGTTTAATCATTCGAAGGGTTAAGGCTAATTTTATTCCTTCACTTCGCGATTCATTGTTGCTTTGAAGATTAAAACGAAACGGTTCCTGCTCAGTTACTGTGATTTACACCGCTGTACCGTCGGGAACAAACAGAAGCTTTTAGGATCCCGGCGAGACGTCACAAATACCGATTATTATTGAACTGTGTTACGAAAGTGATTATATACTCAACACGGGATTAAAGGGTGCCGGTGCGTTGTTGGGTCCGTGCCTGGACTCCTCACTGGACACCCAGCTGAAGACCCCTAGTGTCAACACCCAGTGGGGGTACTGGTCTGAGGGCAAGTTGTGACACTGAGTCGGTGGCCTTGTCACAAACAAACACGGTAAAATGCTGTTTTCACTGACTGAGTCGAACCCAGATAGTGACTGAGGAAAAGCTGTCAACGGGCCATCAACGGACCACCTGATGCTGCTGCCTGATGCTTATTATTACCGTTTATTATTTGTCCATCTGTGTGACAGTTTTCTCTTTAAAGGGTCACTTTAACTGTGCCAGTTCAGGATGAGCACCAGGCTTCTAGAGAGAAGGTGGGATTTGAACCCAAAGTGCAAAACCAGCAGCTGTGACCCCCCCCCCCACCCACCGGCTTCCCCATCAAGTTGCTGCAGATTCCAGCGGTAAAAAGTGAGCCACATTCAGTCAGAAACTGTTTATTTTTACCCATCAATATTTCATTAAGTGTCTGCTAATCTGTCCTCGGTCAGCTGACAAAACCGGTCGCGGCTGTTTAAATATTAAAATTAATTTGAGTCGCCTCCTCTCCGGGCCCGCGAGACACTCGGGGTCGTGCACTAGCCTCGCGCCGGTGCCGCCAAAAGGCTGTTTGCTGCTTCCTGCTTCCCATTAATTCCTTTCATAGATGATCAACCTGTTGTTTATTGTTTTCTAAATGAAAGCGCCGGGCGGCGGCCGTAATCTCCCCACACAAATTGAAAAAGAGGCCGGTGACCTTCACAGGTGAATTTGCACACAGGTTATTACGCTTTTTATTCTGATTACCTGCAAAATATGGCTCTGCCCCCCCCCCCAGCCAGTATGTTCTTCATTTTTAAACTAAATGTGCCGACCTGTCCCTTGCGTTTGTTTTGCCTATGAAACGCTCACCGTTTGACACGATGTCAGCGAGGAGACGCGGAATAAATTAAAACGAGAGAAAAATGGATATATAGAAACGCAGCAAACGTTCAACCTGTGCAGGAACAAACAGGGTCACAGAAAGGATTCCGTGTCCCAGTGTCCCCCGGTCATGTCCCAGCTGTGTCTGACCGCTCGCCCACGTCACCCAGAAGCCTCAGCTGTAGGCAGTGACCTGTGGGTCACTTGGGCCAAAGTGACAGCAATCGGTCGAGTTTAAATATAATCACAAACAAACACACACTTCTGATTCGAGCTGGTTGTGGCGGCAGAAGTGGGACCCCTGTTCACTCTGCTGGAAGGGCTGCTGCTGCTTCTCACCCCCCCCCCCCCCCCCCCCCCCCCCCCCCCCCCCCCCCCCCCCCCCCCCC
>UFQX01000415.1:338415-373205 GCA_900497675.1 Arapaima gigas | reverse complement strand
CCCCCCCCCCCCCCCCCGGCATACGGCTATGTTTCCAGAATCTTCCGGAGTTACTGAATTGAGTGGAAAGTCGTTCTGCTCACGGTACCGGAGAATCACCCGTCTGGCGTCTTGGACATTTTGGACGACAAGAACGAAAGAACAACTTAAATTAAATGGAGCTGCTGCACAGCTAAAGAATTTTAAGAATCTTTATGTCTTCCGTCTTAAGCTGGCCTGATCTGCATAATCCTTCTCCAAACAACAGATAATGAACCGTCGTCTTGGGCCGAGGTCCACGCGGCGAGACGCGGCGTCTGATGGGCAGGAGCTGCGTGAAAATTATTGGATTTAGATTAGGAGGCGGCAGATTTAATGGGCTTTGAGGGAAAGTCACCTCGGCCCCAGAAAGAGAGCCGCACATTTGGGGCTCAGATCCTGACACCTCCTGCACGTGAGAGTCATGTCCCCATGTCATAGAGCTCTTTGTGTGTGTGTGTGTGTGTGTGTGTGAGAGAGAGAGAGAGAGAGAGAGAGAGAGAGAGAGAGAGAGAGAGAGAAATGTGCACATTTCAGTTGTTTCATTCTAAATTTCACCTTCCGCACAAAACTTTGTTGGAAGCAAATTATTTTTAGACCTGAAGCTGGTTTAGAAATAAAAGCGGGCTGTTTGCTGCCCCCAACCCCTGCGCCCCAGTAGGGAAAGCCTGTGCAGAAGCGCACGTCTCCAGGCTGCAGTGGGTGAATCATCTTGACAGCAAGTTTTGAAACTGAGATGAAATGGGAAAACGTTGAATTTTTTTTTTTTTTTTAACCACTTTACTCCCCCCTGCGAAACAGAGCCGTGCGAAGCAGGAGCAGGTCTTTCGGTGGCTGGGAGAAGCGCGTTTCGCCACATGCAAATCTTTATAATTATAGGCTGTTTTCTCATTCTCTTCTGATGAGTGGAAATTTGGTTTATATTTAGTTATGAAAGAGGAGACATTAGATAGAACAAGGGATGTGTTCAGCGTGTGAAAAAAGGAAAAAATGAGCAGAAACGTAGCCGATGAGTAATAAAAGACAGGCGACAACACGAGCAGCTGGAAGTGTTTTCCGAAAGGCGGCTTCTTTTATCCCGGGCCAGATGCCTCCTGGGAGCTCGGGGCTCCGGGCCAGTCCTTCCTGGGCTTCGAACCTCGGGCAGGACGACCTTCCCGAACGCAGCTTCCACGCAGGAGGCCTCCCTTCCTCTGTCCGTGGGCAGCAGAAAACCCAAGTAAAACAATAGAAGTGCTTTGTGCTGCGGCAGATAAGGAGACGGCCCCCGCGGGTCGCCGCCGGAAGGCGGTGCCGGGTAACGCAGGTGAGGTTTCCATTTTGCTGCAACGTCGCGCAATCGTTTCTGCATCCTTTGTTTAATCGGCTCCATTTTGACGGCGGCGGGTTCCACTGGAGCGTGAGTGAGGTAAATGACCGCGCTCCTCCTTCCCAGTTGCTGCTGCCCGTCTGCGAGGCGCCGCGCGAACCTGTCGCCGCTGCCACCGTGTAATTGTCAGTTGGGTGCCACTTGCGTCCGGGACGACGGAACCGGCTGCGGTTGTCACATCGCATTAGGCGGCGCGGTCGGCCTACGGTGACTTGGACCGCAGCCGTGACCGCGGCTAGAGGAGGAGGCGGTCGAGCTCCCGGGCCGCAGAGCGCTCGTCGCTGCCGTGTCGCCGAAGAGGCCTGAGCGAGAGACATCAAAGGGCTTTCGAGCATAAAACACGTCACATTGCATCATCTGCTGGGACGGCCTGCGTGCGGTTTAATAAGAAGCCACGAACGGCCCAAGATGACGGAAGCGGTCCTGCGGACGCCCCCCGCCGTTGTCCTCCGTCGAGCGCCCGTTATCCGCCGTGTCAAACAATCGACAGCTTAATGAGAGCAGAAAGTTCACGCAGCGAAGAGACAGTAATCCCGTCCATCCCGTCCACGTGAACGACGAGGACCTCATGCCGTCAACACACACGGACGCTTCCAGAAACAGCTGCGGGCATCCCCACCGCTCCGGCCGCGGGCGTTACCCGACGCGACCTTCAGAGCTCCGCGGTTCCCCACTCGGCCCCCTCGGCCCGCCTCACACACCAGAGAATTATCGAAGGGCTGAGCTGTAAGACGGACCAGTTATTCGTGCCGCTTCCGGTCGAGCGAGCGTTTTATTACACGCGCGTCGCGGAACCTGGGAGACGCCAGGCGGCGCGACGCCGGGCCGTTCGCGAGTTCCGCACCGACGGGGTCTGACAGGAGAGATGAATGCTGGACGGAGTGGACCCTCTTGCTGTTTACAGCCGCGCGCCGGAGATTAATTGGGCCCTAAACGGAGGAACACGCCGCCGAGCCGTGTAGTCGTTTGTCTTGGGAAGCCGCGCATCCATATCGAGCCTCCGCTTTGGGGTTCAATCTCACCACATGCCGGCAGACTTTTTATCCCGTGTACCAGCTAATCTTCCGGTGACGTGCGGCGGAAACCCGGCAGCGGTTACAACGCAGGTAACCTGCAGCAAACATCTCTACCAGCTAGTGACTAGTGAGCGGCCCGAATATCAAACGCGAGCGGACAAAAGTCGTCTTTAGATAAAACCGGTGACAAACCGGTTTTTGTTCCGATTTGCATATCGGCTGTGCGTTCGCTTTCCAGCAGGAGACCCCCGGTGGGGGTCATAGGTGAGAAGGCCGGTGTACCCCCCGAAAGAGGCAGTTGTGGTTGAGTGTGTTACAACAGAACAGGTGAGCACCTGTCCTCCCGGTGTGCGGCGTTGCTCTGGCAGCTACACGGCCGCCGCAGGGGGTCCAGTTAGCCGCCGCGCTACGCTGTGCTGCATCTGAGCTCCTCATTTGCCGGGGTTTAGCTGCTGATTGAAGAAACAACCCAAGACAAACCTCATTTGGAGACGCCGCTGAGCTTCTTCGGTCCTGCCGATCCCAGCCGCGGCGCGCTGAGGATGGCCGGTGTCGCTGGCCACACCCCCCTCGGCCGCACCCACTTGTCAATCATGCGTACAAAACCCAACACGGTTTGACGCTTCCTTCCTGAGCTGCTGCGCCCCCTGAAGGGACCAGGAGTCACAGCTTCCCCGTGGCTGAGGAGGACAGACACACGGAGGCCCTACCGAACGTCCTCCCGACCCCCCGTCAAGTCGCCACACGCTTTCAAAGCGGGGGGCCGCACAGCAAATTTGTGCCGAAACCCGTTTTAAGGCTCCGGATGAATATCTGGCGAACAACTCGGTCATGAGCGCCAAACGACAACTTAGCAGCAGAAGCACCAATAAGCGTTTATTTTGAGCCGCTGCTCAGATTTTCTGAATGTGGACATTAACAAACACCATTTTTCTGAAAGCAAGATTAATAAATAATTCTCTTCAGTAACATTTACGATTCCACTCGTCTCCTGCCACGCATCAAAGAGAATAAAGTGTCTCCTACAGATTAAGTCACCCACCTGAGAGGGATGTGCACATCACAGGCTAATAGTAATAGGGCACTTCTGAACATGCCAGGCTGGGGGGGGGGGGGGGGGGGGGAAGGGGGTGGCCTGGGGGGGGTGGCGGGGGGAAGGGGGGGGGGTGGGGGGGGGGGGGGGAGGNGGGGGGGGGGGGGGGGGGGGGGGGGGGGGAGATCAGGACTGTGGGCAGGTAGCCAGTTGCTAAGTGAGGTGTCAGCGGTGTCAGTGAAACATCTGAGTGCCAAGTGGAAACTGCAGCAATACGGCAGACAAACTCCCCTGTGGAAAGCGGCTGGTCCAGGTGAGGCTCTGCCACGTCGGCAGGTGTTCGTGACACTCAACCTAAACACCACCTGCCCCCCCCCGGGACAAGCAGGAAACAAAAATGGTATTCCCGGTTGTCAAGGAGAGTGAGGGACCCCAAAACCACCCCCTGCAATTGGACAGCAGGTGGCGCAGTAGTTAAAGCTGTCATCTCCTACTTTGATCAAAATTCTCACCTGCTGTATGAAAGGGCCAATCACTGTGTGCTGTTTTGCACACGTGTCACACAAACACCAACACGCTCCAGCAGCGTAATTCAGCACAGGCGTGTGACACCGTGTTGCTAGAGGAGCCCGTTGTCACCGGCGCCGCCCCCCTCGCCGCCCGGCCTCTGTTACTCTCACACCCCGAGGTCCCCTTGCTGTTGGTGTCCTTGCCACTGCAAGGCAGGATTTTCCACAAATAGGAGCAGCAAGAGTGGCGAGTGACTCTTCCAGGGCCGGGTCCAACCCAGCCGAGGTTCTGCCAGGCAAGCGGAACCATCAGGCAAACAAAGCCTCACCTACCAGGGGAAAAGGTGCAGCAGTAAGACACACACAGCTCTCTGAAAGGGAAAAATCCGTCAAACAACGTGATGTTAACAGCTTTCTCACAAATCGCACTTTATGAGTAGCTCAGCAGCACTGGGTTAACAGCAGTGACCAGCGGGAGCTCAGCAGCCAGTGTTATAACAGTCTACTGGGTTTAGTGCATTTCAAGGCAGCAGGTGGCGCCATGGTTAGAGACGCCTCATAGTTCAGAATCCAACCTCAAACCCCGTCTGCTGCTCTTGTACCCCGAGTGACAGTGTAGAAATGACCCAGCTGTATTACTGGGAAAAACCTTGGAAGTAGGTTAACATTTTACATATGATTTGAAGTGCTGACAAAGTAAATTTGGGAGGAGACAGTGTGAGGACATGTGGACGAAGGGAGCGTGATGCTGGACTCACCCGGGTGGCGCCGCCCGGTTGCAGGCTGCTGTCCTCCTGGCGGGGGGCCTCAGGGACCCAGAGCAGTGGACGACGCAGGCAGCCAAGTTTCCTCTTGTAAATATTGTTTTTTATTGCACACAAGACACAGTTCCTCGTATTTGGCCAAATAAACATTATTGCCGTTTACACGTCTTTTCCCCCTCATTTACTCGTTGGTCTCCTACTAACATAACAGATCACAAGAAAATCACTACAAAAAAGGGAGCGTCTGGATTCCGACGTCCCCGCAGTTACACCACGTAACAAACATGGTCATTTTAACCAGGAATACGGTGCAGCTCCACTCGCACAGTGATTTCTGGGGAATATGAAGGATCAGGCCGGACGTGGAGGCCGCCGCTGACCCCCGACAAGGACATTCAAACAAGTGTCGGTTGGATCAGTTTGGCCACCTAAGTCTGCCTAACACTTGATTTTGGACAACAACAAAATAAAAAGAAACAAATCAGGAATGTTACAAAAAGCTATTTCTGGAACACAGATGCAGCCAAAGGCTGTGACCCCCACATATACTGGAGAAATACACATAGGTATGACATGTATGGGTGTGTATCATATACGCGCTACGTGCTATGAGAAAGGCACAACTGGTGATCAAACAGGACCGTTTTCCCTGCAGGTTTTTGCAGCCCAAAAGGGAGAAAACGCACATGTGACTTTGCACCAGGTTTCACATTTTTATTTCGGCGGACAGAGCGCGAGGCTCGGGCGGCTGCGAGTTATGGACGGTCGGAATCAAAGGAAAGGGGCGGAGTGTGAAAGGAGGAAAGCATCCCGGCCGTGTGAGAAATGCGCGTCACAGGTGTGATACGAGCACAGAGGCAGTCGCTGGCCCATTACTAAGCGGAATGATATGTCATTTTTTCCAGTCTTTTGCAAAAGGCACTTGTCACAGCTGGACACACTTGCTGGCAGTGTTTTTGTGACAGTTTTATGTTAGTAAAAAGGTGCTGCGCTGAGGACTAGAACGCCCTGTGTGGAAGGGGGGTACTAACGTCCGAAATGGTTTGTTTGGAAGAGGACGTATTACATCTGCATAGGCAATGGGAGATTCAATGTAAAGTAAAATAAAAAAAAAAAAAAAAAAAAAAGTCAGTGCATTGTGGGTAACGTTCCACTGAACTCCACGAAACCACATTGGTCCTCCACCCCACTGACTGAGGACCGGCTCAGACCCCACAGTCCATCGTTCGCAGGGGCGAGACATGGAAACGGGGGCAGGAGGAGGCGGGGCAGCGCCCTCTTGGTCGACTGCTACCCGTCATCCTCGGCACAGCTAGAGAGGCGCGGCGGGCGTCACTCGGCAGGTTAAACACACATTGATGCAGTTAATAGTCGCGATCGCGCCGGACAAGAGGGAGCACACAGGAACGTTATCAGAGACGCGTGCTGCAGCTCATCGCGTTTAGCAAACGTCGCTCCTCTCCTGTGTGTGGAGTGACACCCCCCAGGACTGCAACACATCCAAAAGAGCTTCAACGCCGTGACACGGATCGAACCGAGGGCCGTGGTTTGCGCCCGAGACCAGCGGTGTGTGGGCTTTACGCCTCTAAGTGGCTCCGTGTAGGAAACTGTTGCAGCCCGAGATCAGCGGGAACGAAAACGTACAACTCGGGTTGTGTGTGTGTGGACCGGCTCCTGCGTGCCGACAGGCACCAAAATGTGTCGTTCACCTGTCACCCCAGAGAGCGCGGCCTGTCTCTAATAGGACCCCGACCTCAGTTCGTCACACCCCCCGCTTTACACCGAGCCATAATAAATAAAAAGCAAACAGTAAGCATAAAAAGACAAAAAGAGGCAGACAAGACACATTAGCTGTTTTCTGATTGAGATGAAAAGTGTCAGCGGATTGTACTCGGCAGCAACACGTGAGTGTGACGCGTGCATGTGCTCCAGTTAGACTGCGCGTGCGTGCGGTGTGTGTGTGTGTGTTTCTGACATTGCGTTGGTCTTTGTGCGCATGTTGGTAGCCAGACACCAGTTTTAATCTTGTTAGTCCGTGAACCAGACCAGGAAATACATTCATTAAACAGGTTAAAAAACACAAGACAAAAAATTTAAAAATCAGCAAAGTTAGTAAAATTCATACTAAGAATGTTTTATTAAAATAAATGTCAAGGAGGGTTAATAACAAAAATAATAACAGCATACACCATGAAAACTAAATGCAAGCATGTAAAAATACTTGATAACAAGAAACTAATAGTCTCTAATGAGTTAAACAAGCTAAGAATAGGCAAGAAATAAAATATAACTTTAGGAAAGGCAACACTCCCAATGAGACAGAATTTAAGATGTGAAGGGCGTTTGGGGGGTGTGGACAGTTTAAACCTTAAAAAAACCTGCAGAGGGTTTATCAGAAAAAAAAGAGGATTCAGAAATGATTTATAATATACATATAAAATGAAGTTATAAAAATACATTATAAACCTGTAACAATGGCTGTTAATTACATTATGGTACAGAGTAGCAGGCCAGTCTGCACACCTGATGGACTCGCCGAGCGTCCGACACACAGCGCTTAGTCGCCCGCACACTGCAGAGAGATTTTAATACTGTCAAACACTTAATTGCTCTCTCGCTCCTTTAATATTGCATTTTTTTTTGATAGAGTTCGTAACACTGAGGAAAAAAAATTAAGTGACCTGTAACCTGTAACAGAAAGTAAGATTTAAAAAGAAAAACACTTCATAACCACGAGATTATTAGGCCAGGAATCAATTTCTCAGGCCAAAAACACGACAGTTTGCTGGGACGCCCTCCGCGTGGGAGATGTGGTCATTTCAGCAGCTGACCGCACACTCGGACCTGCGGCATTTCATCGCTAAATTCATTAATGGGTTTAAATCACGACCCGAAGCGACGGTCGTGTTTGGATTTGGCACAAACTGCTCTAACACTGGACGGAGCGAAAAGGGACAGAGGTTTCACTGCCCCCCCCTTCGCTCGCTGTGACACGAAGCAGCTCAAACCCAGGAGCTGCAGTGCGCAGCTACTGAAACACGGGGTCGCCACCAGCATCCTGTTGGCTCCGGTCACCTGGCACACACCTGCATTACAGCTGGCAGTTTGTTCACCATAGTCACACATAAGGGTCAAACACTCTCATAATGCAGGGAAAAAAAAAATCACCCAAAGTTTATAAAGAAAACAAATTGATTCAAATAATTTGTTCAAATGGCATTATGGGACCTGGGAGGAAAGGAAAAGCTCAACTGAACTCAGGAAGACGAACCACGGCACGTAGCTAGCTGGTCGAACGAGAGCGACTGCTATCCGTTTGCATAGAAGAGCGTGTGAGCGGCTGAGCCGGGCGAGAGCGACCGGGGGCTCAGCGGCGCGTGCTTCGTAAAGGGTCTCCGTGCGCCGTCCTCACGGGCTGCTGGACGCTGCGCCTCACAGCAGGACCTCCATCGCTAAGGCACTTTGTTCTGCTCAGTCCCGCCTTCCTACACAACCCTTTTGGTCTTCATTTCCCTAGCCAATATTATCCAGCTTTGTTCTTTTTTTCCTTTGTTTTTCAAACATTTAAATTTTTTTTTTAAATTTTTTTTTCTATTTTGTAACTGGAAGTATAAAAAGCTAAAATTGGCAAAAATATATTTTTCTTCACCAGAGCACCCTGTAAAAGTATCTAATTTTGTTCACTTCAGTATTTTTATGCAATAATAGGTTATCTACATGTATATATATTTATATATAGAACAGGTATGTATAAAGCAATTAGAACAGGCAGGCATGGCTTTCAAATCCTAGTTTTTCTTGAGAAAGAGAAAGAAACGGCTGGAGGTGTACAGAATCCCGGCTGCGCCACGACACGTATACCGCACACTGCCGACGCGCTAAGTCATGCGACTCTGGGTTTTCTGCTTCGGAAATCCAGTTTGATCTTAAAACTAAAAAGAAAAAAAACAGCAAACCCTAAAAGAGTGTTAAATGTTACTTTCTGCCAACAATCTGAGATCAACCCAAAATATTTGTGATTAGTGGTGAGATTCGAATATCACAGAATACAATTATAGGGATAATGAAGTGAGACGAGTGAAGGAGAGACCAGCAGGAAGCTCTCAGGCCAACAGCCCTGTGTAGTGTGTAGTGTTCGCCGCGCGTCCCGCTGCAGCCGAGAGCGACCCTCACAGCGCTAACTAAACTAGAGCCCTCCGCTTTCTTGACACATAAACACATTATACTGTTCACCGGCAACCCTTTGGCTAAATGCACACAACTCTGCTTGAGATCACAGCTCACGTTTTAAAGAAATATTTATATATATATAGTGTGTGTGTGTGTGTGTGTGTGTGTGTGTGTGTGTGTGTGTGTGTGTGTGTGTGTGTACTTGAGGCACTGTATATAGACAGAGTGTGGAGGGGCCTGGGGAAAACCAGCGAGAACATGCGCTGATCCTCGGCCCTCGACACACACGCGGTTCGTAAAGAAACCTCGGCACAAACTCTTCCCCCAGAACCCGTCACCCGCCCGTGACTGACTGACTGAGTGAGATGAGGGCACTGTTGCTGCCGCCTCGCACAGGTTAACACCTGGACAACCTGACTGACCCCTTCAACAGCATCCCCAGAACTTAACACACACAAAAAAAAAAAAAAACAAAAAAAACAACAACAACAAAAACAAAGAAACAGAACAAACAACTATGAAAAACACAACGAGCTCCACACACGCTCCATTCAGGCGCACCCAGAATGTGTCCGTGCTTTAAAACACGTCTGTGAGTGCTGAGCAACAACAACTACATGTGCAAATGACAGAAATTAACATGTCTGCATGTAAGGAGTTCTTTTTTTTTTCCTTTTCTTTTTCTTGTGGGTGTCCCTCCACTGGATGGGGAGGGGCTAAAGTGGCAGGGGCGGGGACAGTACAGTTCGTAGGGAAGAGCCTGGCCTGGGGTGAGGCTAAGCTAGCAGGGGCAGGGCTGGTACGTTTGGCAAGGAGGAGGTGGGAACAGCTGTGACTCAGGTTCAGTTTCCGGTTAGCATTATTTGATTAGTAAGAGTGAGGTCACTGAACACTGAGGGGTGGGGGCTGTGGGTGGGGTGGGGGGCTTTATTGCTCTTTTCATTCAGTGCAGATTCTTGGGTAGTGAAAAACACCCACCCATTCTGTATTGGCTACAGGGAGATCCATGAAGAAAAAGAAAGGAAAAAATAACTTTTGAAAAACAAACAAAATTGCCGTAACAGTTTTTTTCCTGTTGGTCTGATGTGTTTTCGTCGAGTTTCTGTAGTTGCTTGTTGGTGGTGGCTTTCGTTTCAGTGGACATACTGTTAGGGTAACTGGGCAGGTGGCGTCGGCTCGCTGCGTCCGAGAGGCTAGCAAAGGCAATTACCAGTTAACTGATCAGCAGGCAGGCTGGGGGCAGCTCGTCATTGGGTGAAGAGTTCAGAGGTCAGAAGGTCATGTGTTAGTTGCCGGTGGCGGCTAGGTGGTTAGAAACAAAAAACAAACAAAAAAGAAAAAAGATAGAAAGGATATTAGTGTCAGCAAGAAGAGACTGGAATGACATCATTTTTACAGTAAAATGAATGAAATCTCTTATCCCTGCTGATCCCGTTCCGAGAAACGGAGCTAATCTCATGATGATCGTGACGTACGTTAAGGCTCCCGACCCCAGGCCATACACTGAGATAGTCAGAGCGCCACGGTGCCCCAGACCCACCAACAGAAGCAGAGAGAGGCCACATGGAAGTCATACAAAACCACTAGTAATGTTTTAGTGCCTTACGAGCTGAAATGCGAGTTATGCACAGTGCGATTAGTGGGAAGGAGACCCGGCTAGCTTCACACTCGCAACAACAAGCTCCATCGCCTTTTCACTTCTCTCTCTCTTTATTCACCAGTGTGTGTATATATCGATATTATATATGCATACACACACACACACACACACACACTATAAATACATTCCATATAAAATGCTCACCTATAAAACAGTACCAGTATGTCTTGTACAATTGAAATATGGTACAAAATGATTCAGTATATTTGTTTGCCACATTTATAAGTTCGCAAATGACAAAAAGTGAGCTAGACGTATATCAACTTGTGTATGCACCTACAATATAAACACGTGGACATGAGACACAGGACGGCTGGTTCAAAGAGCAACAGAGCGAATGTACACTTTTATGCTGTAGTGTTGCGTTCAAGTCCGTTCTCAGGGTGGGGAAAATTTACGCCAGGACACGACTGAGGCATCTACGGCGCAATTTCAGTGGAATGAAATTAAAACACTGTAAACTACCTGTTTGCAGAGTAGCATACATGTAAACAGAAGGAAACAGACCGCTTTTACACCATTTTACACAGACAAACCTGAGCTTTTTAAACATTTCCATGTCGTATATACTTATGCAAATAAATACATATTTAATCACAGTAAACAGACATAATATACCACAGGTCTAAACCAAGCAGGGGTAGGGGTTCAGTCAAAAACAGGACAAACCAACGAGAAAAAGTTGCTCTGTGGCTAAACTAACCTCTGTCTGCGGTCACAATCCTTTGGTAAGGATGGACACGAGTGTCATGGCGCCTCACTTTAGTTGCCATTGCACCTGGATGGCAACAGGTCCACAGGGTTAGAGAAACAGCACACTTTACATACACATCCACTGACATAATGCATACAGAGATTAATATACACATGTAAATAAACTTATAGAAAAAATATATTTAAAATAAAAACAAATACACTTTCTTGCCCCAAACATAAATGTATAATTTAGCCTATTGATATTCCACAGTGTTGACATCTGAGGTTTTGCAGAAGGGCTGGTTTTCAGTGGTTGAAGTGTAACACACATGCGACACAGCCAGGAAATGGCCACGGTTCGTTTTTATTGTGACTTGTTAAATTAAAACACGTATATAATCACGTGGTCAAAAAGGGAGAGGTAGCAGCCATCACGTCAAAGCGCGGAAGTCAGTTGCGTCACTCGTCAGTAGCTTATGCAATCCGGGGGGGACCAAAAAAATAAATAAATAAAAAAAAAATTAAAAAAAACTATTCGCCCGTGGGATAGATAATGACCTATCAGTTATTTTTTTTAAAACATCTCTGACTGTTTAATGAACTATGGGCTTCAGACACTTATTTTGGTGTTAAATGAATCTGTTTTGTCCTTCCGAGCCTTGCTGCACACATTATCTAGAGCCGGTTTAGGGCGGCGAGGTGTGCCACTGGTATGGGGGGCATAAATTGCCAGCTTTTGTGCGAAGCTGTCAATATTTTAGATTTAGTTTTCCAGTTAGGTGGGACAAATCCAAACGCAGGAGGACGGGGAGATGGAAGAGTGCTACAAAGGCCTCGTATTTCTCTCCTGTCCACGTCAAGGACTGCGGTCACGCGGCTATGAGCAACGCAGTGCCTTCGGGGGGCTGGGGCTGGACGCCATTCGGTGCGTAACAGACAGTTTAAAACGGCAAAAGTAATAACGGAGCATGATGTGGTGCTGAACCGTGCTCTAGTGAGCCGCTCATACCGTTTATGACATTTACATAACAAATGAAGGGACGCTGTATCGGACACAGACTCTGGGTGAAGCAGAGTTCATGTGAGTGAAACTGAAAGCAGCACGTTGAAGCTTTAATGAGCCGCCCCACAGAGAGGAAGGGGGCGCCCTGCTGGCACGGAGGAACGGAGCCGAGTGAAACCTTCAGAGACCACGCCCGAGGGACTCTAAGTGCCTCTGAGGACTAACCCTGTCAAGGACGAGCGTCTGTCTAAGCGCACGAAGAGCCTCAGCTCGTCTTTGGAACGTCTTGGGGCAATGGGGGAGACGGACCGACGCATCCGGGCTGTGCCGCTGTGTGGAAAGAACAGCTCCCTCTCCCACCCAGAGCACCCTCAGCTGGACACAACGTATTTACCTTTGAACAAGTCCTCCGTGTCCACGATGCCTGTGTAAAACAAGCCGCCCTCCTGGCCAGGGCTAAACGGTGCTCCCAGGGCCCAGGGACGCTTACCTAGAACCCCACTGTGCTCGATGGGGTACTCCAGCAGAGACGTGGGGGCCAGGGCGTAAGGGTAATCGTAGGGCGTCGTGTAGATGATGCCTGCGTCGGGTGTGGGGGGCACTAGAGCCGGCGTCCCATTGGGCAAGACTGCAGCCATTTGGGCGGGCCGGATGATGTTCATGATCGGGGTTCCTGCTGGCGTGGGGGGCCTCAGGGCTGCAGGGGGCAAAACTTGACCTGTGGGGGCAGCTATGAGCCTAGGGCCCTGCGCCGCCGCCGCAGCCGCTGCAAGAGAGAAGGCAAGGGTGGCTGCCATAAGCCAAGAACAGAGCCAGTAGGAAGAGGAAGAGCCATATGGGGGGGAGATCAGGGCGAGAGGGGGCAGGATTGGGATGGCGGTGTTTCGCAGGTGAAACCAGTCACAGGCAGAAAAAGCAAGAGCGGAAATAAAAGAGAAAGGGGAGGGGCAAAAAAGGAAAATTAGTTCATGCAATGATTACAGTGAACCACATAAGCCACAATTTGAAGTGCAAAAGAAAAGACAAAAACCAAAACCAAAGCACAAAAGGGGGTGGGGGGTGGGGGGTTTAGGACAAACCAACAAACCCGGGGGCTAAAGGAGCTCACAGCCACAGGCAACACAACAGGAAAAATAAAGAACCATAATCCACCAAAATGCGGTATATGCCATAGAGAGGAGATGGGTCAGCAGCTGCTGTGGGAAGTCCACTGCCCTCATGGGAATGGCTGTGGTCTCCTGGACCCACAGCGCCATCTCCTTTACAAACATGGCACAGCATCATGGCCAGCCTCTACATGGCATTATGGTCATTCTGGAAGCCAAAACATAAGCAAAAGACCACAAGACCTAATGTGCAACTGTGACCGTTGAGCAGCGATGAGGCTACGAGTGGCGCTACTAAAACTACCAGACACTGCCAAGAGTGACATTCTCGGATTTATGCAATTTGTCATAATAAATATTGAGAGTAATATTTTGTTATAATGCTATTAAACTGAAAAACGAAAATGTAGCTTTTCCACAAATTCATCTTATTCTTATTTTAGTACTTGATCCTTTCAACCAAAGATGTGGAACTTTCCTCATCTTCTTACTGATCTAGACAAGCTGTAAACACTGAGGCAGCGAGTTGAATTAATCAAGTCCCTCAAGCCCTTTTGAGTCTGGATGCCCTTCACCGCCATCTGTCGGCTTGGAGGGGAAAACACATGACAACTGCTGTGCAACAAATTTTAGAAAATAAATAAAAGAAAAAGCAACTGAAATAAACTGTAATTTGACAGCTCTTAATGCGCTGAGCCAGTGTATACAGACATTTAGTCAATATGACCGCATAACATGGTAGCCAACATAGCAGCCCTTAAACTGGTTCATGGGCAGCTAGACCTGTGGTTGCAGACAGCAAGGGGAGAGGCAGTTCGGGTGGGAACAGTGAGCCCAGGGTTGGCAGGACAGGCACAAAGGACCAACTCCGCTACAAATACACCGCACACAGTTGCAGCTCTCTCTCTCACTCACACACACACACACACACACACAGCGGAGATGTGTGTAAGAGCAGCTGAGGTCTGCACTACAACAACAGCACTGCAGAACGACGGTTTCATCCAGTTTCATCAGAGGGTCGAATGCAGTTCCTGGGGGGGGGCTGGTTTTCCTTCTATCTGAGCTCTTGATTTAACCATTTTCTTTGAACTGATTAATCGCAAAACCTAAAATTGTGCAACAGTGAGATATCTGTAAATTAATTTTGTTAAGCAAACTTTACGCAAAGCCAGTGTGTTTTTAAATTACTTCAGCTGACATAAAGTGTTTTCATGAACCAGTTAACTCTTTAGCACTGATAACACTGCAGCTGGAATAATTCTACTTGTTAAATAACTGATGTATCTTGGAAAAGCGGCTGTGTTTCTCTTGCGGTTGAGGGGACCCTGACAGAAGTGGCATGATGTGGCTGATTGCCACACCTGTACTGGTCACACAACTGCAACAGTAAAATGAGGTGAAAAACAGTGTGCTCCCAGCTGGTTTTTGGGCCCCAACATGATTTGAACCATGTGGTTTGTTTAACAGCCACTTCAACCAAAGCTGAAGATGCGTTCGTGAAGAGCTCAGCTATGGCCCCCTACCAAAAGTCCCTTTTGGGCAGCGATGTGGGGCGGGGTGGACCGGAGGCAGGTTTCAGTGGTACTCACGTGTTTTGACATTTGTGTCCCTGTACGTCCCATTGAGGATGGCCAGTTCCATCAGCTGCATCTTCTTCAGGTTGTCTTCTCCCTCGGCCTGGAGAACCGACCACAGTTAAACACCCGACAATAAACGCAAACATTTGCACAGCATTTAAGTGCGGTTTTGAAATTAAAGCTATAATAATGATAATAAAGCCTAAATAAAATCTCCAACAAAAAGGAACACTATTAAACAAAATATATGCACCGAAGATGTGGCTGATAACCATCTCATGCTATTTGTTTTGAAGAAAATATATTTAGAAAGTGTTTGCCCCCCCCCCCCAGACATCTTTGGGAGAAGACGAAAATAACATTCAGTGATCACGCTGACAAGGACCAAGGCGAGTGCCGACATCAACTACAACTACATCAGATATTCCTTTTTTCCCCCCTGCTGCTCCCCCGCGTGCAATCAAACACACAACAAAAACACACCACACGTCACTTCTATCAATTAGTGCTTCTGCTAAATGAGTACACACACACACACACACACACACACACACACCGCAGCCATTATTGTCAAATTAGGGAACCAAGATTATTCATAGAAAGACATTAAGATGTGTACAACTGCTCAACACTGGATATCAGTGACAACACAGAGGTCCCCCTCTGCAGTGGAAATGAATAGGAGACGTGCATCGAGGTGATGGTCCAGAGAGAAGCAGCCTAGGGGTGTCCCCTGCCTGGACCAATGGACAGACGCTTCCTGCCCACACACTTTGACATGTCGACCCTTCGTTTCAGAACGCGCGTGAGTGAGAGAGAAGGTGCACGTGTGATGATGATGTCACAGCTGAGCTGGATGACACGTTTGAAGTCAACAATGACCAACATCTTAAACAAAGGTGTTCGCGTTCATGCTCCATCTCAAATGCTGTGTGCTCTGGTTGGGCTCCATAGGACCCAACGCTAGGAGAGGAGGCTGTAGCTGCTCCTGGAGTCTGGCCACCAGCTGATGTAAAAACGAGGGAGACAGTCCAGGTTCATCCAGCGCACACCTGGACCCATTCCCAGCCCTGGCTCTGTGGACACTGAGAGAATTTTCCAGCATATTTAAATCACGTCTTGTTAAGTTTTTCTTTTGGTAAAAACATGACGGCAGATTGGGGAGAGAAATGAAAAAAGAAAAAAAGATTTAAATTCAAGGTATTTGTAAATAAAAAAATAGGAGAACAGACCAATTTAAAGAGGCTTATAGATCAGAGATAAAGATGTTCAATGCATTCAGCAGTTCTGTGTGTGTGTGTGTGTGTGTGTGTGTGTGTGTGTGTTATACCCGCAGCATCCTGTGGCTTTGGGGACTTGAACTGGTTGTGTGGGAAGTAGCAGCGCAGTGGTGCATGCTGGGATGTCAGAGCACTAGCTGAGCCTGATAAATTTGTGGGTCAGGGAGCTAAAGAGGCTCCCAGGACAGAGGCGTCACTGTTATTTATTTATTACTCTGTGTAGAGAGTCCAGCGACCAGCAGGTGGGCGAGCAGGTGAAGAGCCACAGCCGGAGCGGCGCACTACAAGCACGGAAAGAGAACAGCTGCTGAACCCTTGAGCAAACCACAAACAAACATTTATTTAGCCAACACTTTTCTCCACAACGTCTTGCAGTGTTAAGCTACTTGCACTGATTCACTCGTTCACATAGCATCCCGAAGCCTTATGTGGAGGCTGCGGACATGTGTGGTACAGCTGAAGTCACAGAAAAGGCCATAGATCTTTGAGTTAAAAAAAAAAATATATATACTATGCAGACTAAGCCTTCTGACACAGAGCTGTGTGTGTGGTCAAAGGAGAAATCGCCACGTGGACTCGGAGAGGACGCTGAGAGCCAGCGGTGAGTGAAGCAGCAGACAATGCGGAGCATCCACAGCAATCAGATCCAATCAATGAGGGTCATTTGTTAGAGCAGCAGAGCGGCACGCGGCATCGGGGACGGACGACTGTCCTCGCCTTTCAGCCTCCTCCCTCTCACACTCGCGCACGCACGCACGCAACAGATCTGCACTGCACATCAGGCCTGTTCTGTCTGTTTATCAAGTAGCTGATAGATGGCTGTTACATCTAACCTTGGGTGTGGAATGACGCCCAACTAACGGCTGCTGGAACAAGTAGGAAGGTGATGCTCCAGGAGTCACGTTCAGACAACTTGTCACTGCCAAGGTCTCAGCATGGGCCAGTAAGGGACGCAAAAAACACAGGATCGTCTGAGGTGTGTGGCACCCTGTACTTCAGGCAAATTGAGTGGGGGGGCGGGGCCCTTTGGTAGACCTCCCCAGTCCAGTGGAGATGCCCTCGCACCCCAGATAGAACAGCAAGGAAGGAGAAGCAGTGACAGCACTTCCTCACCCTTGGAGCCTGGGGTAAGAAACCCCACCCCTTGCTACAAGTTCAGTTGTGTTGTGGAACAGGGAAAGCAGGCAAACACATGCTCGGCCATTTCCCTTTACCTACTTGTGAAACACCGACACCAGGAGGAAAGCTAAACTTGGGAAAAAGCTACCATCCTGGGTGTCTTATCTAGAATTTGCCAGACTGCCAGGGTCCGAGAGCAGAGGACTGCTAGCAGTGGAGTGAGGTACACAGGAACAAAAAAACAGAAACAAGATGAGGGGCAGCCCGATGCAGCTAAAAACAGCACAAAAACCCACAGTGGGACACAAACCACCGTGTCTCCGTCTTCCACTTCCACCTCAGCTACGGTGAGAGAAGGAAGGTCACGAAACACCCACAAAACACAAAGAAACAGACAAATCAAAAACAGTCAAATCTCTCAACGTCTGGCAGTCATCAGGACTCGAAGAGCCGTATTCAGCCCAGGTGATGTTAGGAGTACACTGCTGGTTTTGCCTGCTCCTCCATCTTCCGAGTGGTAACCTGTGTACACGTCACCACGTCCCAACAGTAAAACACGGTGTAAAGCAGGTGACAGGCAGCTGTCTGGGAGAGATGGTGCTGTAAACAGCGCTCGCTCCATACTGCTGCCCAGCAGATGACGAGTGTCTCTCACCATGTGATCCTTTAATGCCGAGCAATGGAGCCGGGACTATCTTGAAGGGATTTGCAAAGGCTGATTTAGGTTGGTTTAAATACTGCAGGATTTCAATCCGATTCAATCCGAGATTGTGTGTCAAGCTGATCGGGGGGTGGAAGGCAACTGTCCTGCCTGAAACAGACTATTACTGAGCAGACAAAAGCAAGAGATGCAGAGATAAACAAAGTTCAAAGTCTAGACCTGAAACAGGATGGAAGGAGGGGGAGTCAATGAGAAGAGCTACTGCTCTCTGGCAGGACCCCCAAATGAGAGGGTGACTTGAACTCATAGCAAAGCAGGGAGGCACCACAGAGCCCTCACAATGAGTTGCCGGGAAAGATTAGATAAACAAACGAAAAACACGGACAGAAACTAACAGCGGTGTCAAGAACCTCTAGTTATTTCTACTGCGGACACTGACTGGAGGGCAACGCTCTGTAGACACACAGCTACTCACACCGAAGTCCTGCCTGGTGTGACGTGTGACCAGGAGGAGCTCAGGTAACCTGTGGGTCGAACCACGGCAAAGGCCTGTGTGGACCAAAGAGGGATTGCAGCTGAAGCTGCAGGCGAGGAGTGCTGCGTACAAGCTGGATCTGAGAGGCGGCTCAGAGGCCTCAAAGCACCGAGCTGCACACAATCCCATTTGCCGCTTAAACGCAGCCAGCTAGGCGGAGGCGCACATGAAAGGCTTTCTCCTCCTCTGAGGCAAAGGGTTTGAGGGCATTCCCCAGCCACCCCTGGCTGGGTCCAGCACAGACAGCCTGTGCACAATTACCCCTTGCACCATGGCACATGTGAACCTGCACGCGAGTGTGTGTGCGCGTGTTATGGTGACACAAACCCCACATCCGGTCTTTATTCTTTTCCAAATAAAAGGATCAGGAGGAGCTTCAAAGCACCCGATTCCTTAGTGTCCTCAGGGGCATCTTCCCAAAGCCACGCCAGTCTGACGCCATCTCCATTCCTGCATGTGTGTGTTGCAGTGTATTAGCTTGCTTGTTAGCTCCAGCCTGAATGTTAGAGAGGCACCAATAAGGTACCGAATCCTGAAAGGTAAATAGTCACACAGTTGTCCGTCACTCTCACGGCCTCAGCGGTTCGTCCAGGGACAGAAGTGGGCTGAGGGTCCGCCTTGTAACACACAAACACGCTAACACTACGTTACGAGATGGCACTAGAAGCACCCCTGTCAGCAGATGACTGACAGCTGCAGGCACGAGCAGTGAGGTGTAACCCTGGGGCAGCACGAGGGACTGCAGAACAGGCCAAACAAAGGCAGCCTGTCGCAGCACATTACACGTTAACGTTGTGGAACATTACCCAGCTATTGTGAATGTGATAAACTTGTGGCGAGCTTTCGGGGAGCCAGCTGGAATAAGGAAGCCCACCTTTCGGGGAGGACGGCGGCTAATGAACGCACTGCGAAGACAGGCAGGAGGAAAGGAGCAACATAAGCCCGTTTATCACGTTAGTCACAGCAGGCGTGTGCGTGGCGAGCCGCCGATGGGAACCGCGAGTGCGCCAGTAGAGGAAAGCAGACAGGATGGAGACGACAGGCAAGCTCAGGCCTGTTCTGCAGGAGCAGTGGAGAGGAGAGCGCAGTGAGGGGGGGGGCCAAAGCTGAGAGGAATGGATCAGCAGCCCTGATCTAGGGGCGCGTTCAGAGTTGGCTTTTGCAGGGGTTTGAGCTGGTGTCTGGCGAGCATTTGAAGCCCTGGCCAGCGGAGGCAGATTAGTACCTTGGCTCAAACCGGCCGCGTTTCGTTCGGGTTCTCCTTTGTCTTTCCCTTCTCTATGTGATGCTGAGGCTGGAAAGCCGCCCTCCTCTGCATGGCTTTGGGAGAACGGCAATAGCGGCTGCTGTGGAGCATGGCACACGTGGTCTCTTCACTGACACCGCCATCCTTAACAAACCCTTTTCTTAAACCAATGCGGCAGAAGTTATAGTTTCCCTTGAACAGGTGCCTGGTGCTACATGTCCTGTTCAGTTCTCCTTGTCCCGGTGATCAACACAATTCCCAAAACCAGATGTGATGTTTGCAGTTGAAGCAAACCTGCTATATGGCTGGTCACTAGACCTGGTTGAAGGTAATACATGTACACATACATGTATACAAAGCAGACATTCTACCCATGACCCCATCTAGATGATACACTCTGAAAAGATCTCGAGAGTGAATCCAGAGACTGCGCCATGACACAGAAACATTCAAACATGACTTTAACGTGCGGGAGCATTGGGGCAGCAGGGACAAGACAGAGCCAATTATGTGTGCAGGAAGAGCACGGAGCTCCTGCTGCAGGAAGTGGGAGTGCACGGCATTAATCTGAGATACACACGGCTGGAAACGGCCAGATGGCGTCTTGTACTCATTTGTCACACCGGGGCTGCTGGGAGGTAGGAATGATTATGGCACGTGTGAGAAAGGTGTAGCGATCTGTTATTGATCTGAGCGCCGGTGTCACCCCAAGTGGCACCAATGAGTCTGTCTGCACCCGGCTGGGACCACCGGCTCAACCCGTGGTCTGCAGCTCCCAGCTATCTGCGTGCCAGAAAGCCTACTTCTTACTGGCATGGGATGGAGAGGAGAGAGAGGCAGAGAATGAGCAAGAACCTAAACAGCCTGTAGTAAAGGAGGGGGGAACTGCGAGGCTATTAGGATTTGGAAACAGAGATACATGTGAACGCGAGCACGCACACACAGAGAGAGAGAGAGAGAGAGAGAGAGAAAGAAAGAAACAGTGCACACCAGAGAGAGGTGGGTGTGTGTGTGTGTTGTATGTGCAGTCTTCATGCTTAATGGTATGCAAATGAGGAATCCAGAGGCCTTGGCAGCCCACGTGACCCCTGTGTACAGCACTGGGGGGAGGTCTACAACCCCCACTGGGAATTAAATGGAAAAGGAGGCCAGGCCCTGCTCATGGCAAGGACACCATGGGCTCACTGGACAGAATTCTGCTCTGAACGCCTGCCCTGCCTCTGGGTAATGGCCAACCACACACACACACACACACACACACACACACCCCATTTCACAAGCAGATCTGAGAAACCAAATGTTGCTGGAAACACACATCAATCACTGAACAGCACAGGAGAAACCAGTAGGTAGGAAGATGCAGCATGTGACCATCCCACCCCCTGAATGACCACACAAAGGACCACCTGTGGGCACGAGGGTTCTGCTATCCCAGGACAGACTGAATATTGCTACATGTCCAGGCAGACTGAGAAGTGAGGGTCATCTGATACTGTCTGTTGCCCCCCAGCAATCCAACCAAACCCCCAAATCTCAGCCTGCACTATGCCCAGGCCCTGCTTCTGATTTATTAAGCCACAGAAAGGGCTCAAGGCGGGAGGGGGGGGGGAAAGGCCCTTTCTGTGGCATGTATTCAGCATATTCCCACCCCTACCTCCTCTCCTCAACAATGGTGGCAATTTGTCAGGTTTTTAATGATCGAGCAGTTCATCTGCCTACTGTAAGAAACAATGTAGCTATTTTCCAACTCCTCCCCAAACATTCAGAATACAGACAGTGGCTCCTTTGGCCATGAGGAGGCGATGATGAGCAGAGCAAGACAGCCAAATGTACCCTCTGAGATGGAGGTGACAGCATAGTTCAAACATGAGTGTCCGCATCCTCCGTCATCCTTAGGTTTGAGATCAAATCTCCTTCACCACCCAACAGTCACTCTGAGCAGTTTGGTGATAAAAATGTCACCAGAAATACAGGAGGAAATGTCAGACAAAATGAGGATCTGACTTAGACCAGCGCACCTTAACAGAGGCTGCGGTGGCCCAGAGGGACATGGCTGGGAAGGATGAGCAAGGGAATGCTGGAGAACTCTTCTCTTGTACTCCTAATTGAAGCCCTTGTTACACCATTGTGCTCCAAATCCAACTCATCTTCTTCCCACATTGACATTCAAATGGCTGCGGTCTCTGGGGCCCCTGGCTGGTGCAGATGAAGAGCTGGGGCTGCATTGGTGGGGGGGGAGTCACTATGAACTCAACCATGGGGGTTTTGTGTCCACATGGTGTGGGGGGAGGGGTCTCTAAGGAAATGAAGCCCTAATCCTGCCCACCATCTCTCCTGAATTACAGGGAAAATTAACAAGACTCTACAACTTAACTTTCAGGTAACTGATGGACCTGCTTTCCTGCTGGGGGTGCTGTGTAAGCAGGAAGAGGAGCAGACTTGTAACTTGAGGGTTGCCAGATCAAGTCCACTGTTCCTCTAAATGTACATTCATTCATGTAACAGATGCTTCTCTCCACAGCAACTAAAAGTGAAACTACTTACAGTAAGTTACCCATTTATACAGCAGTAATTTAACTGTATCAATTTAGATTGTAGTGACTGCAGCAGGAGGTGGGATTTGAAGCTTGGTCCTCTGAAAAGGAGTCAACTCTGTATTAAGCCACCTGTCACCCCTGTACTGCTGCAGTAGCCCTGGTCAATATGCTCGTCCTCAGTGACCCCAGTAAAAAATTATATTAAATGAGGTAAACCAACACAAGCTACAACACACAACCAGCTAACACTAATCACATCTACATTCAATGTTCATAAAATGGTCAGACACATCGGGTGTCTGCCCTCCCTCATACACCCACACACATGCGACAGAGACAAGGCTGTGAGTGTTTGCGCTCAAAACAGTAAGTGTGTGTGAGAGAGAGAGAGAGAGAGAGAGAGATCAGACGAGCCGAAGAAAACACTCAGGTGTCCGCAGGGGGTGCTCGGCAGTAGGGAGCTCAGCCTTGTGGCGCCGCCCTTTCGGAAGGCAGCATCGCATATGACACTTACACACACATCAAATAGAGCTTGTAACCAGTGGTAATTACACTCCTGGACGTCCCTGAGCACCATAAACGCAAACCATTACAGCAAGGAGGAGATCAAAGACGGAGCATGGTAAACAGAGTGCTGATCCTGCAGACATTTCAGCGGCGGAGGGAGACGTTTCTCTCCCGGCGATCCTCATAGACATTCGATACGCAGCCAAACTGAGCTCCCTCTGTTTTTTGCGTTTCTTTAAATGTATATAAAAGCATATATTAAATTAGATATCTAACACTCAGAAAGTGAAAATTACACGGTCTGGTGAATTAATGTGCAACGTTATTAAAGCGTAATTAAAAAAACAAACAAACGGACTTTGTTGTCTGGTTTAATAGGCACGTCTCGGTTGCAAATTTTCGCTGAGCGCGTGACAGATGGCCGAGGCGGCCGGCCGCTGTGAGATTAATTGATCGTCAAGGTCTGCCGCTCCAACCGATGACTTTGGGAGAGCGATGCTCCGAGTCTGGGGAAAAGGCAATGCCAATGACATCGCCGTGGTAGTTTCCATCACCGTTGCTGCCATCAGAGCGCCTGTTCATCTGTGGCATTGTCCGCGATAAGGACTCCTGTCTGAGCGCCACTCGTCCTCTCGGGGGGACCAGAGTCCTTACTGGACAGGCTGATGTTCATCGGCGACAAGTATCCCAATTCTGGTCGGCTCTATGCTCCTACTCCGTGGGCCACTTATCTACACGTCTACTGAGAGAAACACAAAGAGACGGACTTGGCCGGTTTTCCAGATAAGCGCTCGGCCCGATAGGGACTCATCTGATTGCCTCCATCTGCCCACCCTCCAGTCGTTGACTGGCTTTGCCCTCACAGTCTAATTAAGCTGCCCTGGAATTGAGAGACAACCCTCCCCCCGACAGTCAAGATATTTGCCACCTACGCTTGTGCATCATCGTGAACAACGGGTCTGCTTGGTGAAAATGGGTCCAGTGTGGCCCCCTTTGCTGGCACCTCTTGACAACTCTTTGTAACCCCTCAGTGGGCTCCATGTCCTGACTGGTCAGCAGACATGGTCACCAACTACAACGTTTGGCCTGAGGAACGACGGTCCATTTTCACTCTATTCTTTAAAATTAAAGAGAAGCACATGCTGCTGTGATCTCTCTGCTCCATTGCTCCATCATCCTTTTTCTGTTCATCTCCCCAACCAGGAACAATGAACATTCATCCTGCAGAGCAAACCAAACACTGGGGCACAAGGACAGGACTAGAAGCTATTCATTTGGCGCCGCTCAGCTGCTAAGAATGCATATACAAAAGCACGAATAAAAGCTGTGCCCTCGTTCCCAGGATGGAGCACAATGCAGGCGGGTGGCTGAGGAGCTGAAGGGTTGCCATGGGGGGGGAAACAGGGCAGGAACAGCAGCCTAACTCTGCCTCTTAACTTGACCCACTGTTTCCTCCCTTCTCCTCTGGCTGCCTGTGTTTGTGTGAGCTGAAAAGTTCAAGTGAGCTGGAGTGAACACTGGGGCCATGGAACCCTTCACCTCATCACCTCAACGCACTGCATTAAAACACCCGCGCTTGCCTGCTGGTCTGGCAGTGGGTTAATGGCAGGACCAAGGGCCGTGAAACAGACCAATAGGAAGACAACACTTCGTGGGAGGGGAAGGGACTTTCCTTCCACTCAAGGGAGAAGTTAAAAATAAAATGTATAAGGTGACCCTATTTGCCTCCTGGTAGATTTAATAAGAGAATTTCACGCTTCCAAATGGAGAGAAGATGCCCGTCATTAAACTCACGTTGCCAGTGACAGCGCTGCACCACTGCTTAATCCAATTTAGTTTGGCATGACATTAGCGCCCCTCGCCAGCCCCCGCCTGGCTCCCACTGCAGCACAGGGTTCCACGGACGCCCATATCACCAGAGCAAAGAACAAGCAAAGCTCTGGGACGAATGCTGAGTAAACAAATAATCCAAATTGGGGGGGGAGGGGTGACTGGTGAGGGTCTGCTGCTGCTCCCTACAGGGGCTTTGAGTATTTTATTGCTTGGGTCAAAACTAAAGATTGAATGTGTGCAGACCACAGGACATGGCTTCCCTTGCAGTGCCAACAAAATTGCCCTTCACAGAACAGGACCACAAGCAGAGATCTAGAATCCTTCTGCAATTGGTGTGTGAAGCAGTGGTGTGTGTTGGTGATGCCCTGCTTGTCACTGGGTGACTAATTCCAAACAGTGATTCAGGAGAGGCTTGGTTCAGTTAGGTACTGACCTAAGTAAACACTTGGAGAGCAAGCGCGTCCGAGACCTTTACGGCACCTCTGCAATGAGGCAGGGCTCTGTGCCAAACACCACCGTGTCGCATCAGAGAAGGTCCACGTCAGCCTGCCACCATCATTTCATCGACTGACCTTCACCCACGATGGCTTCATACTTTGTGTACGTGCATTTGGTCGCTGTCCACCCTCACTGCTGACTCACAGCACATTACCCTCCTCAACCCTGTATCTCCGTGATGGGGAACACAGGAGCTACTTCAGATGTAGAGACACCCTGTTGTGGTGGGTGGGGGTGCGCTGACAGGACCACGGGGGAGATGTCTTAAACTACGTCTTGGCGTTTCAGTGCAACGGGGGTGTTATTCTGCATGTCTCAGAGGACAAACCACAGATGTTGGACCTGTTCACCACTGGGCATCCTCCAGCTCCATCGACTCTTGACCTCCATCTTTTCCCATCCTAGCTCAGGTATTCAAAACCCCAAACAAAATTTCAGGCTGCAATTGCGCTGTTTTCACTTGACAGTGCTAATGCAATGACAGCACCCACACTGTACTGGGAGAGGAGTGGCGCTCACACTCACCGCAGGGATGAGCAGCTTTTTCACCTCCTCCACAGCCCTCCTCATCTTGATCTCAGCCCGTGCCTGGGTGTCCTCCACTGTGATAAGCACGTGCAGGTCCTCGTTCAGGTGCTCCCAGTTAGGCTTACCGCGGTTCTGCTCCTCCTAGACAGCAAGAGACACGTCAGAGGTCAACAGACTGAACCCTGGAGACTTGCAAAAGAAAATATCAAGGCCGTGTGTTACAGCTTTAACTACTGAATCAATTTATTCTATTGTAGTCAAGAAATAAACATTAACATGAATACCACTGTAACAGTTTTAAATCAACACCAGCAAGTACAAATAAGAGGAGACTGCTGTGTGTCCTCCAAAGATATGCATGTTGGGAAGCCCACCTCAACAAGGCCATCAAAGCCCACACCATTAAGCCTTTACTCTGAAACAAGGCACCACTGAGGGCGCCATACACACTATGGCAGGAGGTAGGCTTGATAACAGTGTTGCATTATGGGAAAACAAGGGCTGACAACAGCCTTTGTTCTGCAGAGCCTGAGTGACACCACAGTATAGCCTGTTCATAACTGAAGGAGCCTCTCCAGGTCTTCCTTACAGGAAAGCAACCCACATACTTTCTGCTTTTGCTGTGGTGCCCCCTGCTGTTAGACTGACTCAAAGATGGAGTGAGGCGGTCGGCGAATAGTGTGAAAGGTAGCAGCTGGGCAGCACGGGTTCCAGAGAGACCGCTCCATGCGGAGCACTTGAAACTCTTCAGCTACAGCAGAGGCTACCACAAATACCTGGCACTCTGTGATAAGAAACACTACAGGGCATTGTGGGAAGGGCCTCATGCTCCTCTAACAGCCCCATTTTGTGCGGTGTTGATTAATCCTGTGATGTCGGCTGCCTACCTCTTCCTGTAGCGTTTTGTTTGCTCCCCGCCCCATGGCCCTCAGACCGCGGCTCATTTGCGAAGCAGGCGCAGTAATTGAGGTGTCTAATTGCTCAGTGAGCAGCACGGCACTCAGCAGGAGGCCCACCTGACATGGCTGCTGATGTACAGAGCACCGCCAGAGTCCACGTCGAAAGCCTCCCACACCTCTGGCTGATGCTGCTGGATATGGTTGCTATGAGACCACGCTCTGAGCGAGCGAACAACACACAAATAAAGTAAATTATCGCATTCCGGTGTTCACCTTAATTCCATCCCTTTCACAAGCAGGCCACCTCCTTTCAGAGAAGTGCCAGATGCCTGGACCTGTCTGCCTGCAGATTTTGTCTCAGAGATGCAACCAGTGGTCAGTGGAGCTGCCTCTGCCACAAAGTCTGGGATAGCTACAGCTTCCCTTTGAAGGCTGGGGGGTCTGAAGAGCCTCACCACACCCAGTCCACGCCCTGTACTCTGGGTCAGTAATGACAGAGAAAAAGGGGGCATGGGTTTCTGTTTGCAGACACTGTAATGACCAGGACAAATGCTGACCAAAGACCAAGTGTCACTGCAACATCTGTGGCAAATAGAGAAACCAACAAGTGACTGGCTGCACAGTGTTAAAAACTGAAACCAACTAGAGTTCTCTCCTACATACATACCATTCTGGTACAGCACAAAAACAACAGCCAAGCACGACCATATGTCTTCAGCAGGATTCTCTCCTGCATGTTTTGTGTAGAAGATAAAAATCAGCTGGGGGGGGCTAAAAATAACCTTATGTCCACATGGACAGGAAGCCCTCTGTGGCCACCTGTCCTTGTGTTAGAGCACCTGTTTGAATGTCAGCCTGAAAAGGTGGAGGACGGGCAGAGGGACGCACAAATGGAAAGGGGGGGGGGGGGGGCCGTGAGGACGTGGCTCATTTGTAATAGATAGCAAAGCACAGCTGCTCTGACATTAGAGCTTCACGTCGCAGATCCTGTAGCCACATGTCCCCTCTAATCCAGGCAGATCATCTGCTGCGGGACACGCGTGTTCTTGTACGTTTCTGTGGATTACAGGCTGTTTAACACACCGTCTAACATGACACTGGCCTCAACCTGTGCAGAGATGGACATGGGGTCAGCAATTTACAGCAACTCCCTTAGGATAACCTAGACCAGAGTTTACAGAACTTTAGTTGATTGTTCCAAGATGTGGATGGTGCTGTACCACCCAGCAGGCCCTGAGCTGAACCACTCCAGACAAAAGGTTCATGGTTCTCTGTTCTGTTGTGATCTGCCTGTTCATGTGAGCTGTAAAGACAGTGGGTGGCCAGTGAGGGCAGGCTTATAGTAGGATTTGGATTCTGCCCTTGATTGGGGCACATGCACCCCCATCACTCCCAGTGGAAACCAGAATCCCACTGGAGGCGGCAAATAAACTGAATACACCTAGAAAAGCCGAGGAACAAAGCAGCAGCTGTGAAGCCCAAAGGTGCCATGGGAAGCAGCACTGAGCTCTTCTTGTGATCAGTCTTCATAGGCGGGCTGCCTCCGCACAGTGTAGCCCCACCAGTTCTCTTTCAATGCTCTTCTTATTTATTTTTTTTTTTAAAAATTTCTGTGCCCCCAATTTATACCTGGCTTGATCAGCCAACGATGTGCCACTGTGTGACAGGTTATTTTCCTGCATTTGGCTCCCTGTCTAGTCTGATTATGTCTAGTGCCCCTCGGGCCGAGAAGTAAAGACGACAACCCGACAAGTGCAACAGGCAGAAACACAAACATGCACATACAAACACACAAGTGTGGTTTTGTGTGTGTGTGTGTGTGTGTGTGTGTGTGTGTGCGCGCGCGCACGCATGCGCGTTAGATACCCTGCTAGTCCTCATACACAATTGCATGCAGATGTCCCCCTCTACCTGTGAACACACACACTTGGCTGCCAGAGGACTAAAAAACATTACTTGTTACCTGTCCACCGTGAGGGGAAGTCTTAGCAAAACCAAAGGAGCTAAAATACACTCAACTCAGCCTCTACACCTCTACTAATAGCCCTGGAAGTGTGGGAGGGGGGAGCATTGACCCCTAGCCCTTCCACACCACACAAACACACAAGTCAACAGTAGCCGTCTTCCTACGGGGAGATGTAACCGAATTAGCAGAGCATAAAACCACTGCCGCCACTAATGGATTCCGGATACACAGCATGCATTATTATCCCACGCTGCCTCAGCCCCAAGGGAACTGGGGGTGGGCAGAAGGTGGGGCTCCGTTGACTGACAAGGGGACAAGTTATGCGGTGGTCATGGAAGGACACCCCACCCCACCCCAGGTCCCACCCATGACGCAGTTTTCTGCCAGTTTTGGCAGTTGTCAGCGGAACTGCCAAACAAAAGCAGGATGATTTCTATTTATCTTTGCTGCACAGCCTTTTATTCACTTTTTAGTACATGAAGAGGAAGGACCCCCCCACCCCACTCCAATCCGCTTCCAGCAGGCGGACGCCAAGCAGAGCGGCACAACAGCGGCGAGAGAGTAACACGCCTCAGCCTCCGCACAGCGATAATTGCGTTGAGCGGTGCTCTGGTCCCAGGGCCCGGGAGAGATAAATGAAAGAAAATAAGGCACTCTGGGTCATCATGCCTTAAGATTATAAAAGTAATCATACATAAATTAACTCAACTGGAATAAAAAGGGGCCACATACAAACTGAATAAGGTAGGCAGCGGAAGTGTTAGCCTTGGAGTCCATTTGTGTGTGCGTGCGCGTTTCAACACCCCAGATGTCGAATGAAAACCACCTGAGGTAACATCAGAAACATGAGTGAAAACAATACGTCTGATGTGATGTTCCAACCGAGTGGCAACACAGAAGTGGGCGGAGTCTAGGTGAGCACAGGAATGCATGCATAAATAAATAAAGGGAAGCGAATGCAAAAACGGCCCTGCGGCTCTGCAACTCTGTGCACGAGCTTTCCAGGCTGGGGGCTCCGGTGGGACTCTCTCCTGCCTTCTCTTTCAGGAAGAGAGGCCCGCAGGCAGGGGGGGGTCCCCGGTGGCCAGGACAAAGTACACTCTCCTGCCTTATTTATGCAAAACTCCCTAACGGAGTAAAGCTGCCTGACAAATTAACCACACAAAACAGTACTGGGGGTAGGGAGAGGGGTGGGGGGGTAAACAGCACGCGCTCAACGACCACGGCTCTACGGCACCTCAGGAGGCGGCAGACTGTGCAAACGGCTGGGGGACACGGTCCCTAAAGGGAAGGCAGATGGAGCTGGGAATCTGCTTCTCCTATGGCATCATCCAACACACACACACACACACACACACACACGCAGCTCTGTGACAGCATGTGCAACATACCAATGGGAGCAGCCAGTCCACACAAATGGGCATAAAGCTTCTTTTAATAAAGTTGTAAATAGGGGCCAGTCGGTGGCACAGTGGCTACAGTTGCCATCTTACACTCAAAGGTTCTGTGTTGGTATTCCCTGCTGTGGCAGAATAATTGAGGTGCTTACCCTGAACTGATAAAACTACCTTACTCTACAAAGGGGTAAAACAAATGTAAATAGCTTAGTGTACAACCCTCATACTGTACATGAGTTTAGAAGAAAGACTCAGATGAATAAATAAAAATATGGCTTCTAATTTTAGGATCGCTTCATGGGGGAATACACAAACCCTGGTTTGGATGGGCGGACAAGGTTGGGAGACGTGAAGCCACGTGACCACGTGAGTTTACGTACCAGCCTGGGGGTGGGGGTTGACTGCGTAATGCACTCAAGTCCATTGTGACATTAGACTCAACTCTGGCTGCATGTCAATTCCAAACAAAGCACAGCTGTAAGACTGTAGTTTTCACTGAAGGCCATGTTATTTTGAGGGAAATGCAATCTAAGTAGCAAAAATGTGACGCGCACACAGGTACGACCTCTGTTCCTCGACACTCACAGGACTCCTTTCCACGGCAACGACAAACAAGGAGGCGCTGAGAACAGCTAGTGTGCCACAAGGGCTATTTACTCTGGTCCAGAGCTGATCCGCCACCCTCCCTACAATCAGAGCTTCCCTCCTCAAGGTCTGTGACCCCCCCTGGGGGATGCTACTATTGACCTTCCTATCGGGTCTCCTCTGTGCAAAGAGCCAGCTTCTGCAGTGCTTAGCACACGTCACGTGTCGACATGGAACATCCCCAGGGCTGGGAGGAAAGGGTGTTCTCTTCTAGAATGTGAAAGGCCACCGCTGATCTCATGTCCCTCCCGGGGGGGGGGGGGGTTGGGGGACATAATTTGCATGCTTTTTGGCCAGCTTAGGAAAATTAACTCTGAACATGATGGACTCCACATCTGTGAAAAATGTTATGTACAGCTTTGGCCTTGCTAAGAAAGCAGCATCTCACCTGAACCATATAATGAACCTGTGTAAAAATGTTCAATACATACCACAAGTAGTGTACAGAGATAACAACACACAGTATGCAGACCTCTGTTTACACAGTTGTCGAAACGAAACGCCACCAAGCGTTCGTTACACAGTAACATTATGTGAGGGTGTCCCATACCTCTCTTTATGGGCAAACCCACTATGGTGGATGACTTACCTTCTTCCTGTCCCTCATGGAGCTCTTTCCCCTCACCATGATCTTGCAGCCAGTCTCTGCTTCCAGCTGTTTGGCTGTGAGCCCACGGGGCCCCAGGATCCTGCCCACGAAGTTGTACTGCAGGGACAGAGAGGGACAGAAGGACGTTAATCACCAGCCTCTCAGCAGAGGCCTGGTGACACACACAGGAATGTGGGGCTCAGTTTGGACACCAAACCTTGTTCAGCTACCTTTATATTACACAGAGGAGCTGCAAATGGTGTAATTCCACTCTGAAGTGCACCAGTAAAACTAACTAATGCATATATATTGAATAAACAGGTAAATCAATGTAAGTAGCCTAGGATACAAACCTAATGTTCTAATCAAACAAGCAGCAATAACCACATTATATTCCATTCAGGCAGTGTTACCAGACCCATGTGAAGATGACTGCGCAGTTTGGGGAAATCTACTAGTGTAAGACAAGGTGTGAGTTCGGGGCAGGTGTGTCAAACCTGGACCTGAGTGCTGCAGTGTCTGTGTTGCTGCCTGCGTTTCAGCGGTGAAGAGACAGAGACCTGGTGAATGCTGAAATTGGACCAGGGGCTCATGAAAGTTGTAGAATATGGTTTGGGTAAAGAACCTTCCCTTTGTGCCCGCCTGTAGATTTCTCTTCTGCCTTGAGCTCTAGCACGAGCCACACAATGTTATTATTCAGTTACTTTCTGCAAATGCAGAGCGACCCATACAGCAAGGATCTCATTCACCCATCTTCCACCCAAACAGGCAGAAAACAAATCAAACAACTAGCAGGAAGCCCGAGATGTCACATTCGTCCATGAGCTGGACTGACTCTGTAAGGCTCAGCACGCTGTGGGAAGAAAATGAATTCTTTGCGAAGGAAAATAAAACTACAGGGAATTAGGGGAGCGGCGAGGTGAGGGCTCTGTTCAACTCTATTTCCTTATCGAGACCCTTTCACTGGCGAGTGGCTCTGGAGCTTTGTACCGAAGGGAAAGTATTTACCACCGTAATCCTCTCCACTTGAAGCTGGCTTCTGCGAGGATCAGGAAAAAATGTGCTGAAATAATCCGCAACATTTTTTGGCTAAATAAAACACAGAGGGTGAGGGGGGGTATGGGCACTAAATAAACAGATGAGGTATGACAACAGCACAGAAGGAAGCAGAACAAGAGAATGGAAGCTGCTCAGGTGATGCGGGATTCTTCAAAAACACAGTCATTAACAGCTGCAAAAGCCTGCACCCCGAACACACAGATGTAAGGGGACACGGTTGTGGGAGGGGAGGTGTGCGTTTCCACACATCTGCAGTTTCTGCATCCATGGTTGCCCCGTGCGGCCCCTCCCTATCCTGTGATGGGCACCGCTCTGCCCCCAGGAAGGCATTCTGGGACGACGGATGGCACCTGCCGCGGGAGGAGGCAGGACTGTCTGTTCACATCACCGAATGCATTGCAGAGGTGCCACCACCAGGGCTGAGGATGCCTGTCTGAGCTGTGCGGCAAATACAGCAGCAGCTAGGGGGCCAGCTGCTTGGTGCAGGAACGAGGTGCGGTGCGTGCTCAGGAAGAGCTGGAACCCCTAATGAGCAGAAGGCCCTTTCTGTTAGTGGAACCGTATTTAATCAGAAATCACATCGCACTTGGGTGTTTCCTCGTAGCCCTTCCCCCACTGTCCGGTGCTCGCAGCCAGGAGAGGAGCTCATCCTCTTTTGCCATGAATATGTTGATGCTGATTGTACATGACACAGAGCAGTGGCTGCTGGATAGTGGGGAAATTGCTCACTTTGAATACTGGAGCGAGACAGTAATTACTGCCAGGAGGGAGGCAGCCATCCACAAGGGCGGGGGGGGGGGGGGGGGNGACTGCAGTACAAGGTGATTTTAACTGGGGGGGGGGGGGGGGGGGGGGGGGGGGGGGGGCACTAACCCTTCGGCACGCCTTTTGTTTTGCGATTTATTTTTAACCCGCCTCCGACCCTAAGCGACAGGCATAACACTGATGGGACGTGACAGTGCTCGGGGGAAGAGTGACATCACTTGTCGACCGTCGGACCCGTCACGTAGAGACGCTGACACCACCTGGCAGTTGCGTGTGGGCGGCGATCTGCGATCCAGCAACATGGCTGTAACCTCGTTCACAACCATCGGCCCCTGTTGATAAATCATAGGGCTGAACCCGAGCCTCGCTTCAACGTGTCGGCCGAAACACGGTCAGACGGAGGTCAGATGCTTTGAGGAGTTAACTTGTGACCAGTAAGTACAATTCACTGGAGACAAGCTGTTGCACCCTCGAGAAAGAGCCCAAAGTGCTTCTTTAAATAGTCCAGAGGTGTGAAAGGGCCTTCCTGTCTCTCTCGCACGCACATGGTTGTTTGAGGCAGGTGTGAGAGACCGGGTAGACCGTGCCAAGGCCTCTGACAGAGACAAATGAAGCCATATCTGCAGTGTGCCCCTTCCCCCGTTGTCCAGTAGAAGAGGTCATTTGCCTGTTTTAGAACAATGACCACATGTGGAGGACCCTTGCAGCTCCTCAGAGAGCGCCCCCTCTCTGTGCACTGCCCACTCTTGGCAGGACAGACACTTGCCTGGAGCCATCCGAGCACAGAAAGGCAGGCCTATGGTCGCATAGAGTGTCCCGAAAAGCCGGGGCGAGCGTGAGAAAGAGAAAGCCTGTGGAAAATTGTCTTATGTAAGACAACACACACAACATGAACACGGACCCTCCTCCCTCCACCTACTCGGAGGTGAGCACTTGGGTCCGCAGGTCCCTGCAACACTTCAGACACACAGGGGAGGAAGTTACAAATAAGCATGCATAATCAATTAAATATGAAATGCTGTCTGAGACAGCTGTGCTTACAAGATATGTTAAAGTGAGACAATTTTATAACCCCAAACTTGCACTAAAACTTCACTTGATCTAAAATTAACTGATTAATGTTTGCCACATAACCACTGAAATCATTTATTCAAAAAGGTTACATCAAACATGAGGGTGTGAGTTTTAGTGTTTATCAACTCGTTTGTGCTTTTATTTATTTATCTGGGCATGCACACACGACGCGTGGAGACGGCGACCGCTTGCGCTTCGGAATTCCCACTCCTCGTTTGAAGCATTAAGAGATTAGAGACACGGAGACCTTTCTGGGCCGTTTCCGCTTTCATCTGTTCCCTTGAACCCCCAGCGCTGCACAAGTCGAGAGGGGAGGAGCTTACTCTGACATTAAAGGCGCTTTGTTTAGCCGCGTTATCGGCCCCGAGCAGGCCGAGATGGGGGTTGGGGGTTAGCGGGGCCGTCTATAGCTCTGAAGGTCCTCCAAAGGGAAGGGTGGGTGGAACGTTGGATTAAACTGCAGTAAATTCTGCAAAATATTCAAACTTTGACTGCCCCACCCCCTGGCAATAAACACAAAGGACGCTCTTTTTCCTCTGAGACATTGGCTTGAAATGTTAAAATTTACAGCAAATGCGGCAGACAGGAGAAAGTGGAAGGGAAAGGAGCAAAAAGTGAGCCTGTGACCGTGGCCTGGTTAGCCCGGCCTAACAGCTAGCCCACTGGCCGGGCGTGCCGTGACTAAACCGAGTGACTCAGTGCCCCCCCCCCCCCCCCCCCCCCCAAAT
>UFQX01000415.1:293958-338378 GCA_900497675.1 Arapaima gigas | reverse complement strand
TCACGGCCCCCCCCCCCCCCCCCACGCGGCAACTAACACATACAGACTCCCGCTGGCCAAAACATCACAACAATCACATGTGCTGCACAGGAGGCAGACAAACAAACAAAATGCTTTTGAGGCAGAGGACCGATCTTGCAAACCTCCACCTGCTGAGCTCTAGGTGACCTTCTCATCCCAGAGTACCTCCTGCCTTCCGGAGAAGAAACCATCACCCAGGATCACACACAACCATTCAGATTTTATCACTGCTCATCTTATGGAGCACTTTAATACGCCTGCTATGTCATTCAATTAATCACGCGTGCTCCGGCGGATCCCAGGGACAGGGGAAGCGTTACAGAGGCCTGGGAGGAGATGCAAAGCCTGCTGCTACTACATTGTGAGCAAAACTGTACCCTAGGATAGTGTCAGCAAAGGGGTCAGGAGGGCCTGGAACAGTAAGACAGGAAAAGAAAGAAGAATCTATTTTTTGCCGAATTACTCAAATTCTTTTTTTGATGAAATTACAGAACATTGGCTGGTTATTCTTACAGTTGGAAAAGAATGTTTTTAATGCTATGGTCCACACCTCAAAGTCCCTGCAAATGCAGAGGACCAAAGAGTTTAATTTTCTTGCGCCTGAAAAACTGGAAAGCCTTTTCAGAGCCTATTAGATACCCGTTACATAGGGCCAGGTGAACACACCTGCAAAATACTGTAACCTTTGACCTTCAGGCTCTTCTCCATGTATGTGGATATTCGAATTTTCTGTGTGTCCTGTTTCTGTCTGTATGTCACTGAAGCCCTGTGCTGTTCCTTTAACCAATGAAACATGAAACCAACAATAAAAAGAGAAAACCTGACCCTCGGTCGCATTACTTATAAGCAAAAAAAAAAAAAAAGAAAAAAAGACTTCAAAGAGAGAGGGGCCGGTGCAGCACTGTGTCAAACCCACCGCTCTGCATTTATAGTTTTGTTTGGCTTATTGGAGGCAGTTGGGGAGCAATCAGCGGAGACGCAGGAAGCGAGACGCTGGTTCGAAACACACTGTAACCACACCACAAATCCCAATAATATTCCCCCCTTTTCATCAGAGCACACAGTTCATTACCATAAGTCAATATCGCGCAAAAATCTTACACGGCAACGCTGGGTCGAACAGAGCGAAGTGTACATTCCAGATTGGGGAGTGCTTTTTCACAGAAGTCAACCTGGCACATTTCAGCAATATGAAGTCAAAGGTGGTGCTGTGCAACAAACGTGGAATACACACAAGCAGGATTAAAACAGTGACTACTACTATACACCCAAAAACAGTCCACTTTGAACAGTTGAGCAACAGACCTCTCCACCTGAGGGTTCGTCCTTGAGATGTGCGACCATCAAGCAGGACAGTTAGGAAAAAGGACTGTGCTGTTGTTTATGGGTCATTTACTGACAACATAAACCTTTCAGTCCCTACAAATCAAATACCGAATACCAATTTATGCAAGACTCTCCTCCAATGAAAACACCCTGCATTTCATGCTGCACCTCGTCCACATTAGCTGTGAATTATAGAGCGCCGGAGCGCCGATGCAGGAAACTGCTGAGATTAAGAAAACAATTTCAGCATGTGTAATATATCCATTAAACTTTAGCAGCTGTGCAAAAAATGCACATAAATGGAAGCACGGTGGATTGGGTCACGGAGAGGAGCGCGTTTCTACGGCGATTTCGCTGACGAGTGTCCGCCCGGCACAGACAGCCGTGATCAAAGAGGCGGGAATGAGAAGCGACACCGCCGTCATGTTCAATCCAAGTCTCTCACTCTGGCCATTTCCTCCACGGGTTTGTCATGCGTTTGATCCGCCAGCGGAGAACAGGCCACGGTCCCGCTGTTCGCTCCTTACAGCGGCGCAGGAAGACTGAGCACAGCAGTACACAGGCACCTGTCCTCTGATCACCCCCCCAGGCTTCTCTGGCGGAAACAAGCAACGAAAACGCCACAGACACAGCAATATTAACGGGCATCAAATGGAGGGGAAAAAAAAGCTGAATCAAAGTGCAAACTTCACAAATTATTTTTCCCAGCACCCAAGTCCCAGTGGTGGATGGCAGCTTACGGGCACGGGGTTACACCAGCCCCAGCAGGTGCAGTCTGCGGCAGCCTGCCCTCAGAGAGGCTCCTTACGTGTGAACCGGTGTGCGCGGCACTAATCCCAGGGCTTACGTGGGATACGGAGAGTCTCACAGCGGAGGGGTTAGCTGTCAGCCTGTGATCACAAAGACATCTTACTTGAACCTCCAAAAAGAGGGAGGGAAGGAGGGAGAGAGAGAGAGAGAGAGAGAGAGAGAGAGAGAGAGAGAGCGAGAGAGAGCGAGCCCGTAGACGCCCACTCCCTGCAACTCTAACCTTTTTACGTAATCAATTAGCGAGCCGTTTCCTCACACCTATTGATGCACAGGCTAGGTTATTTATAGGGAGGTGGGCGGGCGACTGATCCTCTGCGATGATGAAGACAACTGGGAATGGGGTGGGTCTAATTAGCATCCGCAGAGGGGCGACATGAGCTTGCCAGGGCGCTCGCTGCATCGTGCTCCCTTAGCACCGCGGCGCGCTAACAGACAACTCCATTTCTGCGCTCTCTCCTCCCAGCTGTCAGACCGGCATGCTGCTCCGCTCGCACAGATTACAGGCTGCGAGACAGACGCTTTGATCTCCAGAATACTAAACTCTCAGTGACTCGGCGAGAGCGCAGCAACCCTGTGCCCTCCTCTCCTTCTGTACACACTGCTGCCAGACAGCGATGCTTCCGCACTGTCACGCCTCCTGCTGGATATTGGGTTCTGGAGGACAGCTGCGCTGCCGTGCCGGTGCCCCCCTTCCCGACACAGAGGCCACCAGGCTGAGTGATGCTGGTGAGGGCCGACGCCGACTTCAGTCTCGCTAACTGACACCACTGACCACGTTTACTCAGCCAAGTGTCACTTGTGCCGATTCTGCTAAACTAGAACCACCGTGAAGGCAGTCAGGTCCTTTTTTGCTCTTCTTGACCATATTTTGCACCACATTTGCTCATTTACTACCTGCACTGGCACAGAGAAACACATTGTGAGAGAACCTCCAAGGCTCAGCCTGGGTTTACAAGTATCTGAAACAATGTTGTCCCCTTGTTACATTTACAGCTTATCCAGTTAGCAGACTGTGTTCATCCACAGTGACATGGGAGCCCAAAGCAACGACAATCTAACACGTTTGGTCACACCACACACCCCATCTCCTGCACACGCAGTGAACCCAAGTCTATTCCTTTAAAAGCAGCCGGGATGATGTGTGCCGGCTGGGCTTGCTATGCCGCGCACTAATAAACGTCATAAAGCGGCACGTCTTTTATTTCTTCCAACTCATTGCGCTCGTATTAAACCAAACAGGAGGAGGAGAGATGGGAAGGAGGGGGCAGACAGAGAGAAACCGGTGGCAGCCTGGCACCGAATGGCGAGTCCAGGAAAGTTCTGCCAGAGCTGAACTGGGCCGTGTCTGTGTACCCCAAAGAGCCTCATTAAGAGTACAGCCTAAGGCCTTTAATTTGAATTTCTTTGCGTGAGGGTGTCGGCACGACTGGAGACGCATCACACTGCAGGGAACAGTAATAAAAATTTGATTTACAGGGAATGGTACTGTGCTGCAGTACAGAACAGCACAACTACTGTGTTCATCTTTCATCCCTTTGTGCAAATTACATTAAAATTGGCATTTAAGATAAATTGTTTCAGCATATGACTATATAAACCATCAGTAAAATTAAAAAACTGCTGCTTTCCAGGATTGCGGTAATTCAAAAGAAAGTCTGAACTGCATATAGTATAATTAACAAAATGAAAATGTAAGCATTTCAGTGTCTACATTAATAGTGCGACGGAGTGAGGAGACCACTCAGGTGAGAGGCGTCACCCATGCAGCAACACATAGCACCCTGCTGCATGTGGCAGGGAGCACAATGCGGCCCTGCATCAGAACAGGCTACACATCTGTTGGATGGGGGGGTGGCCAGAGCCTCACCGCACATGGAAACCACCATGGAACAAGTGTGGGGAAACCCACGGCGAGCGAGCCCCTCCATCCCCATCATGTTCGCCAGCTGCAATGTGGCACGAGGGAAAGGACAATGAAGGCAATGACAGGACAGCCTGCAGAGCCTCGACACAGCAGGACACGTTCAAGCTGAGATGCATGGTGTTAGCACCTGGAGGCCAGATGATGCCACCACCATATTGTGCGGCAGGGAGCCTATGGCTTCTACATTTGTCCCACCTCACCAATGGAGACAGAGTCTGCGCAATAGCCCCACTGATGGCAGCAACAGAAGGTCAAACATGTTCAGGAAACATCTACCTTTGCATTTGTGTCAGATACTAGAGCAAACAGGAGAAGCGGCGTGATCGCTTGGTCCCTGAGCGCCGCTCACACAATGTGACCATCCGCAGGATTAATGTCCCGCAACCGCCTGGTGCTACTCTTCTTTCAGCTAGGATTATGGGCTCACATTAAAGCCAACATGAATATTGTATCTTCTCCATCTCACTGGTTCCCCTCCTCCATCCATTCTCATTCATGCGCAATAAATAACTTCTAAATTAAGCTTTTATGTTTGCATTTTTCATTTCATTACACTCTGGGGGGGGGGGTTTAATGTTCCATCTTCATAAAAATGCAGCAACTCGGACCTTAGCTACTACATTTAACCCACCAGAGGAGCAACAATTAATGCAGTTGTGGTCCACTTACGGAAACTGTCACAGTGCATTTCTGTGTGTCTGTGAGAAGGGAGGGTGGATTTCCACCCTGTGCCCCTTCTCCCTGTGGCAAGGTGTATGACCGAGAGCAGGCAGCCATTCCACACGGTTCATCCAGCGCCCCCTGGTGCAGGTGAGGGGGTTGTGTTTACCAGGAGAGTGTTTATATTGATGCAGGGCTGCGCTCAGGCTCAGAGTCTTATTTACAGTGGCAGGGGCCTATGCTGGTGTTGGGACGGTGCCGGGCGGGTCCGGGGAGCTGCACTGCCGCCCTTTATCAGCCCTGTCAGAGGGAAAATGCATTTCACGCGTCGGTGGCCCTGCTACAGCCTGCCCTGCCCTTCCGCCGGATTAGAAAGACAAATGCCCCTGCGGAGGTGACGTGGATGTCCGAAAGCTCTGACTGCATGCACACCCGCTGGCTGTTGCCTCTCTCTGTCTGTTGCCGCACAGTCAGGCCCCAACACCTTCCTGGTCAAGTTTCACAACGCTGCGGCAAAGTGTCATTAAAAATAGCGGGTCTGGCCGGTTCACGGAAAGCAGCGGCGGGTGCTTTTCCAGGCACACCGTATTTTTGGAAAGGGAGTTTGAAAGCTCCGCCTCATGTCACTCAACCCTGCATTCCCCATCCCTCACCTTGCAATTAGAAACTGTCTGGCATTGTCCATAAACAACCCATAATAATCATGCCAGGAGACAACAATATAGGTTAAAGGTCATGTTGGGGCCCAATGAAGCAGTGCAATGAGCACCTGTTTCACTAAGGGCTTTAAAATTGCTTTCAGTAACATTAAAACCACCTGGACTGCAGGCAGACTCTCAAATTTGGCAACAACTGCAGTCACTACTTAATCAGCACGTAAGGTTAATCACAAAAGCACTGATTTACTGTCGTTACCCACAATCCCTCACTGCTTCACAGATGAGGGTGTGGTTGACACTGCTGGAGCTTAATGAGCAGGAGGGGGTTGTGGCCAGGTCACCCTCCATTACAGATACCAGCGCTATATATACCAACACCTCTGTCAGGGTCAAGGTAAGTGTGTCCTTCAGAGCCTGCATGTTCGTAAGAATGCAGCGAGAGAGCACTCACGTCAGGGTACTCTTTCACAGGCACAAAGAGCTTCTCCTGCAAGTGAACGACTGGTCCCACAGGTTCTGGCAGCTCCAGGGGATGCTTATCCACCAGGCCGTTCACAGAGTCACTGTACATGTCCTTCCGTACTCTGTTGATCTCTGCAACACAAGAAACAAACATTTTAAGCACAAAACTTTCAGCCACCAAGTGTGGTTACAGACACTTCAAACAGTATCTGTGTTACCACTAATGAACAATTTATTATCCATAATTCCTGTTCATCAGAAACCACATTTTACTAGGGGAAGGAGTTGTCAGAAAAGGAATAAAGCTGGAGCTGGGCTCTGAGGCACCAGTCTACACAGCCAGTGAGAGGTGGAAGAAAGGATGAGAATAAGGAAGAAATCGGCAAACTCAGAATGAGGCAATCCTTCACCGTGAAATATGGCCACTACGCTGATCACACTGGCAAGTGTGTGTGCGCGCGCGTGCAGGGGGGTGGTCTAACAGATTTCTCTCGCTGTCTCTCTCACACACACACACACACACAGTCCCTGCTCTGACTACTGTTCTAGAGATGGCCAGACCAGGGACCCTGTTGCACAGTGCAAGGAGGAAGAACCCAGTGCTCTGCCAGAGATGTGCCTGAGAGCCTCTTCACCTGTCAGCTGACATCTGCTACAAGGGGGTAGATGAGGGATAGGAAAATGCTCCTTGGAGAAACCGTGAATGTGACGGTGAGCCGCTCCTGACAGGTCCCATGCTGACCACACTCAGGCCAGGAGTGTGAACAAGGCCTTAAAAGCACCACACTGGCACCATGACACTGGATTGCTGGCCTCCTCTGGCACGGACACCACTGGGCCAGCAACTATCACGCATCTTGACAGATTTCTCTCTCAAAACCTTTGCTTGCTTTTCTTTTTCCCCCCACTTTTTAAATTTCTTTTTTCCCCAAAATGTCACATTAACATAAATTGGTGGAAGTTGGCCAACACACCACATTTGACAACCCCCAATTTCTGCTGCCATGTTCCCAAGAAGCCTCCGAGTGCCCTACTCCCTGTGCACTCCCCCACCATCACTACTCCCCTTTCATTTCCACCTACCCCATCCAAGAAGACTCTGCCACCATCATCCTCTTTGTCTCTCCAGTCCAAAATATTCTGCTGCCGAGGAGGAAAGGTTTCACGACACTGGCACCAGTTAGGTGCAGACAAAACACACAGAATGAGACCCACTAAGGCCGGAGACCCCAATGCAGCTTTCTAAGGTGGTTTTTGAAAGCAGTAACTCAGCTTCTGACGAGACAGGCTGCCACAGAGGAATAATAACCTCAGCAGTAAAGTTTATCTCCAATCGGGAGACAGTCAGGTGAAATAAGAGCTTAAAACCGACCCAGGAAACTGAGTTCAGCTTTTTATAAACTCCTCTGCTGCCCGAACTTACCCAAACTCCGCTGTGTGCGGTGCAGCCGAGTCCAGTCCCATTCAAGCTGCCTGACAGTGTAAAAAGGGGACAGGGGCCTTGGGCTCACTCACAGACAAAGGGTCAGGGACTTTAGATAATCGCCCCCAAAGAGCGTGGCTCCAGTGTGAGGAGGTCACGAGAGGCACTCAGAACAGAGACATCCTGACCTTCAAAGCATTGCTGTGCCAAGTTCCTCATCAGCTCTCCCAGCAGCCTGTGAACGGACAAGGACACAAACACACACGAGTGTAGGGTGAAGCCAGAGGGCTTCCTCAGCTCCGTGTGAAGACCACATGCTGTGCCGCAAGAGTATCTCACCACGGGAGGCACACACAGCGCTGTCCTGCACCACATATATTAGAGGGCTGCTAGACCTTACCAAACACTCACAAGTGGATAAGAGGCCCTGCTTAGGTGGGCCCATGGGAGCAGGATCTCAGATCAGTTGCCAAAGGAAGGGGGAGGCCATCTGTTGCAGACAGTGGCTGGCCCAGATGGGCATTCCAGAAAGAAAGCGCCCCCTATGGGTTGCCAATGCTGCATCGACTCCTCTAACCGTCTGCTGGAGGCCACTAGCAACCTCAGCAGGTGGTCTTCCGTGATTTTCATTATGGTCTCAAGTTGCCTGTCATGTCATCTACACAACTACAAAAATAATAAAACCTGACAAAGTCCTGGTGCTGCAATCATCATCTCAAATGCAACCGGAAGCAGCCAAACAAAAAACCTTACAGCCAAAAAAAGCTAAGCCACTTCCCCATTAGCACTGAGGAGAACTTGTCGCTGGGGTGAAAACCTAAGCCAACTAGAAGGCTGCTGAACATTAACAGTACGGCATGCTGGGTAACTTGAAGGGGAAGTAGCGTCTAGCTAGCGCTCGGTCTGCTACTCCGCCAACTACCCTACTGTCTCACAGGTCAATCCCAGCACACGTCCCTCTTACCGCCCTGAAATTTACTTAACCATCAGAAAACACCACATTAGTATGTGCAAAGAGAGTCATGTTTCCTATGAGGGTGGAAAAGAGACATGAAAACAAGAAGTTGACAAACACATCCATTCCTCTTCTTCAGTTCTGCATCGCGGCCCCAGGGGACCAAAATGAAGCACAGCTGGCAATTCAGTGGTAATCCGAGTGATCTGACACTCGCCGACAGCCTTAAACAGCACCTGATTAGCTCTTAATGCCCATCACCTGAGACCTCGGTTCTGACGGCGATTAAACAGATCGACGGCCGGAGAAGAGCTGCACCCGATGTCTCCTCCTCCTCCGGATTAATGAAGAGACACTCTTTCATGTGGAGCGGAGCGAAGCTTCCGCCAGAGAGCTGCCGTATTCACACATTCCCTTTGGGGAGGGGGGGAGCGTCCCTGAGCAGGGTTCGTGTGCAAAAGCTACGGTACGACTGCGGGCAGCTTGAACCTTTTCCTAGGAGCCCAAACTCCGCAGCGGAACAAGTTTTTCCACTCTGAGGCGACACTCCTGTCATCAAAAAGAGCAGCTAACCGCAGCAGAGCGGAGACTGCAGGCTGAGCGCACACTGCTCCTTTATTCATGTCCTCAGAATGCTTTATTCAAAGTGACGCTTGAGTTTAACAGTAAAGGCTTTGCTGCTGGGAAATAAATTTTAAAAATATTAAAAGAAAAAACACAGCACCCTTGTTATTAGACAGTGGAAATAGCTGCCTCTCTTCCTCCTTATCAAAAACCCAGCAGACACTGTTTAAAGGCGACTCAACGTTTTGTCTTTTCCTCCCCAATTATAATACTCATCACAGAAGTGGCCTGTATATAAACAAACCAACAGGTTCCTCCTCATCCAAGGAAATGGAGCATGTTACAAAAACAGGTGAAAGCAGAGAAACCAACATCAAGTGGCTCTTCTAGAGGAGCGTTAACTACAAAGACAGTGGACAAAGAGTCTCCCTCTACAATGCAGAGCTACGCTGAGGTTCCAACACACACCACGGAGCAGCGGTATGTCTGCACCTCTGTGTGACAAGTCCACCTTAAATCCCAGAGCCGTGTAAGAGGCTGGGGGGAAAAACAATGACGCTGCAGTTTGGGAGTGCAGGCGAGAGAATTATGCCTCGGTCCGTCCTTCGTAACCGCAGCAGCGGCATCCATCGACTTTAAGGAGACGCTCAATAAAGAGCAGGTAACAGGCCGAATCCACCAAGCTGAGCCCAACATAACGTAGACCACAGTAAATGCAGACCCTTGCAGACTGCTGGGATGTGCCTTGCACAGGACTGGTGCCTCAAAAGAAACCCTATCAGGGTGGCACTAGTGGAAAGTAGTGCAAACAGTTTTTCTAGCAGTGATTTGTAAAGATCATTGAGAAGAGATGTGTGACAGCAGCACTACTGACCAGTGCTTCTTCCTGTATTTTGTAACTCCTGACGACGAAAGGCAGGCAGGGTCACACCTCTCTGGGTGAGAAGCCTCACGTGCCACCATGTGGCACAGCCCGACATAGAACTAAAATCTGTTCATCCAACATTCATGTGTGCAACTGGGTGGATGGGGGGAGTCCAGTACTTTCCAGAGAAAAGTTTGAGAAAACATGACAAATCGTGGGGGCTCGTTCAACAGCTGTGTGAAGCAAATCCTTAATCGATTAGTATTATCAAACCCACTGCTCCTAATATTCCCTTAACCAGCGACTCTGTAAACAGCACATGTTCCGCTGTCTTTACAAACCGGGCAAGAATGGAATGACCACTCATGGCGAGTTCCTAATCATCGATAAATATTATCCAAAGTTTCACTCACGATTTCAGTGGCACGAAAGTGTGCGGAAAGGTACGTCGTTTGAACCATTTTCAGGGTAAAATAACATGGGTGCAGAGTTGGGAGGAATGGAAATACGTGAAATGAGGAAACAAAGGATGCCCAGCAACCTCGCTGCACATAAAAGCACCCGGCAGCAGTCGGTAGGTGGTAGTGAAGAGGCTTTGTGCACAGGCCCCTATGACGGGAGCTGAACTGAGCCCAGCCCGGGTGACACCACGCTGCCTGCCAATTGCCGCCGGCCGCTCTGCAATTAAGACACAGAGCAGCTAAAAAACCAAGAATCGTCACACGACGTTCCTGCAATTCGCACGGAGATAATTTATTCCACAGAACTCTTACGGCTCACAAACGCCAAGATATTTTAAAAAGAGAAAGAGGCTTGTTGTCATCAAACTGGAGGATATGTAGCGTTAAATTGGAAACCCTCTTAACTGTAATTTACCAGAGGAGATTCCTGGGGAGTGTAGTTAAAATGTTTCCCCATGCAACACATCAAGACAGCTTTCAGAAGGCAAGAAACAGATGCTCCCGGAGCAAATTACAATTGTGTAAAAAGCTACCAAACCCAGCCCCGGGGACAGCAGGACCAGCAGGACCAGCTATATAAAATGCACGAACCACTCGAGTGATACATCAACTTGAAGGAGGTGTGCAGAAATGACAGGTTGGTGTGAGTGAACACACACAGAGACACACTCGCTTAATGTCTCTGATCTTGGCAGATGCAACTCGCCTTCTCAGACTTCACCTCCAGGGTTGGCTGAGCTACCAGCTCCCACCCTCCCACAATGACTTGTGCCACCCCCCAAGCCAAAGGGATACTATAGTCACATGCCTGAAGGCAGGCTTTTTGGCCCTTTTGACAGAGCACGATTCTGCAGTGTCCCCACAGGAAGTGCTTTGGAACAGCAAAGGCCCCACTCAATAGCCCCATGAGCCAGAGCAGATCCAGGATGTCTCTTGAAAATACATCAGGATATGAGATAAGAGGGAGAAAAAACAGGAAAAAGATCAGGATGTGTGTTCCACAGAGTTCATATAGTCCCATATGGTGAGACAGAGGGTGGGAGCCCATTGTTTTCCACAGGGGGTCCCTAACATCACCTCAGGAAGCCTGCAGGAGGAGGATGTTGAGAGACAACAAAAGGCACTGTTGGGATGAAAATAATAAAGGTAAATGCTACACATCAACACTATGTCACCGGATGACACACAGACCAGGGTACAGCAGCAGGTGCGAATATTTCAGGTTTGGGGTTCCAAACCTTACAAGAGGCTCTTTGCCATTAAACCCCACTCCAATCCTGGGAAGGCCCACAGGAAGCCCAGTCCGACCGACCTCCCCACAACAATGGCAGGAAGAACCCAGCTGTCAGAGAGAAAGGAAGGAACCAGCACCACCATGTGCTCAGAACAGATAACCACCCCCTGCCACAATCATCTGCACCGACACACATTGACATCTCTACAGAAACGGGCCAAACAAGGCACTTGGTGCTCCTCAGCATTGCTATGGGGCCAAAACAAGACTCACCCCGTGAAGTCCACCCCACCCTGGGCCCACCCTCCATTCTGAACAGTGCTCTAGTATCGAGGACTCGATCTCAAGCAAGATCGTTTCTCTGCTATCTCGATGGGGTACGTCCGCTGGGCAGAGCAGGAGGGCTCCAAAGCTGCTCAATGGGCTAATAGTGGCACAGAGGTTGATTTTACTGGAACCTCAGCAAGAAGTGTCCTTTTCCTGTGGTCAAAACTGCAGGCAACTCTAGAAAAAGGTGTAAACTGCAGTAAAACTGCAGCTCACTTTAAGCTTTAATTAAGAGAAAACAGGAACTTCTAATGGTGATCATCATCATCATCATCCTGGGGTGAACCAGAGGAGACTTGGAAGAGCAGAACTGCTTTGGTGGCACCTGAGCCACTCTGCCCTCAGTCATTGGGCTCGTCAATAGTTTGAAAGGGGGGTGGGTCACAACTTGTTACCCAGAGTTCCATTCTCTGATAATAAACCTCACTCAAAACAGACAGACACAGCGCTATACAATGGACAAGTTCACAACATCGAGTTTATGCTAGTCACTTGTAATAAACTGTGTAAGCAGAGGCTCAGTAGCAATAAAAGTAATAACAGGAACGTAGAAAGCAGAGAAGAGTGGGGAGGAGAGAGGGGGCGCCGTGCATCTGCAGCAGACAGCCAGAGCCCAGGCCTCGGTGGAGGAACACTGACCCAAGGCTAATGCAAAGAGACAGGGCCTGTTACAGGCCTTTAATGTCAGCGCCGGTACTTGGATGAAAGAGAGGAAATGTTCCCCTCAGGCTCACTCACCGCCCTGCGAGGCCTCCGACTGGCCGACTGGGGGTGGCCATAGTGGGGGGAGGGGGTCTCGGCACAGAAGGAAACCCCAGCAGATGCTCAATAGGATTCCTGTGGAGCGCTCAGGTCGACCGGGGCCGGCACCAGGGGCCACTGAGGGGACTGGCCACACAATGAGCGCTTTTCCTGGTCTTGCAGACAGAATGCAGACACTCAGCAGCACAACAAATCCTCCAGTAAACAGTCTTTCCATCTAGCTCACATTTTCTCTGCAACAACTAACAAAAATTTAACCATTTGCACAACAAAGTCTTTTTTACTGGGGCAATTCACAGTATTTGACCCTGTGGAAGTGACACCCCACAGGTGGCCTGCACTTCCTTTGTGGTCTGCTGAGAAGCATGAATCAGAGGTTAATAGTGGGTCTGGGGAACCGCTATTTTTATTATGGTGACAATCCACCGTACGATATGTTAACATAAAAGCCAGGATTGCTGCATGTTCATGCCGAGGCGAACAACGTGAGACCCTACATATATACGTCTGAGCACGTTCTCTACAGCAACATTTCCAACTGCTCGAGAAAAACCTCTGCTGAATTCCACTGCTGAGGCCAAAGGAAGTGGCTGCAACCACTACACCACCTTCAACCCCTCTTCGAATTTTGTGGACAACATGGGATTCTAAAATAGCAAAGATAAAAGCACAACGTTTGGGACAGAAGGAACTAAAACCACGCAATCAATGCTTCCGAAACTTAACTGTGTGACAGATCATATGACCCGGTCATGTGACACCCTGTCGGCTAAGAGTTTCTGTGAGTGGGGGGGACATCACCGCAGTTTGAAAGTGGATAGAAAGGGAAGTTACCCTTAGGCGCAAAACTAAAAACAACCAAGCACATGTGGTCCAGTCAGCCTTGTGGGGGGACACAGTCCAAAAGAGCCTATTAGAGAAGATGTGACTATTTGCTCTGAGGTGGGAAGGGGTAGGACAGGCAGGGTGGGGGGCTGGTGCTCAGTGCACAACAGCAGCAACACAAGCTGCTTCCAGACAGCTAAATTATTTATCTGAGATTTATCGCCTTAAATGCCACCCGGAAACGGCAGGATTGCAAACTGCGGGCAATTTGATCGATTATAGCATTTACTTGGGGGGGGCTTAACTGGATAACTTTGCTGGCAGCTGGCATTTAAGGGGTTTGGGGGTACGGGAGCGGCAGCTGATCGGACACACTAATTAACGTACCGCGATGGGGGAAGAAGCGATGGGTAACCAGAGGCTGCCGAGCAGAGCGGGTGAGAAACGGGGAGAGAGACGCATCTCACACCGGGGTACCCAATTCCCCCCCAGCGGAGAGGAGAGAGAGAAAACACACAGAGCACTGGGGAAGGGGGAGAGCGAGCAGGCGCGATATATCTCAGGCAGTCGAGGAATGCTAAGGCTGAAGCCCTGCCCCCCACTGCTCAGGAATGTTCACTTTTGCTGGGGGCAATGATGGGTGGTGGACTGAGTCTGGCGACCATAATTAAATTAGTCACTGGAAACAGCAACGACAAAACACACTTTTGTCTGGAAAAGGCAGGAAAACAAACAGGAGCGGAGAAGCAGCATGTTTGGAGCCGTTTCCTTGGAGAAATGTCTCACTTTTGAAAGCAATAAGAGAAGAAAGGATATGCCCCCCCAGCACAGAGCCAGCTTTTCCTGTCTGCGCATGGGCGTTACTTCCTTTTTTTTCTTGAAAGAAGTTTGCGAGACACAAAGCGAGAGCTGAAACGCGGGGGAGGGGCGCAGTGTGAGGATAGAGCCTGAACACCGGGACGCCCGGCCTCCAAGAGGCCCTTTACTCTATTCTTTTCTACGCACCACAATTAACGGTTTTGGACTCCCTGTTGGGAGGAGGGGGGGGGCATGTTGGGGAGGCGAGTCCACAGTGAGCTGAAAGGTGTAGAACAGCCCAACCACCCCACCCCCCCCCCAGGTCCAAATTCACAAACAGTTCTTCGTGCTAATCTAACTACGTGGGGGGCAGCTGCGGCAGAGGAGGGGGTGTGATAAGGAGGCCTGAGCACTCTGCGTGCCGGGATGGGGCCAAGATAGCACAGAGGGGCTGATGGGAGATGGCTTTATCGGTCGCAGCGGCTGGTCAGGACACGCACCACAAGCCACCTCAGCGAGAGGGCTGCTGCGTGCATCAGAGAGCGGCAGAGGTGCCGAAAGAGCTGTGTGCCCAGCAGCAAGTATATGTGCACCGTGTGTTTAGGCCAGCCGTGTTACTCGGGACGTTCAGGCAGAAAACCAACGTCTTCGGTCACAAGCAGTACTGGAGACATGTCTGGAACCGGGGGGGGGGTGTCAAAGGGTGTTCAATCTTTATCAAACCCAAACAAACCTGTCCACCAGGCAACCCCTGCTGTGCCGGCACAGGAAGCGTGAGACAAACCATGTCCAACGCAGGACCATGACCATGCCTTTCAGCTACTCTCTGTGGGAGGTCATCTCAGGGAAATGGGCACTTAAAGACTGTGCGGAGAAGGAGATCAAACCCCGCCAGTAAGGAGAAGGGTCCCAGGGACGCTGCAGGAGCCGGGCTACGGTGGCAGTGCAGGTTGCAGCTTTTCTGCAGGGTAATAAAGTGGTAAGATAAGCGTTCCTAAAGCCCCTGAGCTCCAGTGTCAATAGAATCAGCGCCTCCTTGCAGTCACAGAGGAAGCGCAGACAGAGCCAATCACTGCATTGTGCTGCCACAGCTGCCGGAGGGCCAAGGAACTGATCGAATGGCGCCAACACCGAGTGAGCCGAATAAAGTCGCTGTGAAGAGACGAACAACGAACAGCTGCAGCGCGGGGCGATTCAAAGAGAGCCATCACGCAAATGCGAGTGACCTTGAGGGGCTCAACCCAACATTCTGCTGGTGTGAAGACAGGGCAGCGGGAACAGTTGTTCCTCCTTTTGACAGCAGAGGAGGGGACGGGGATCGGCTTACGTCTCACCATGGAAACAACTGCACACACGGCACACACTAAAGGCAGAGGAATGCGAGTGATTTGCAGGCGCAGCTGCCAAGACCACTCTGGACAGGTGACCGGAGAGACTGCAACCCCTCCCTGGACTGGAGTGGGGGGGGGATTACTGCTGTAGGGCCAAATGGCTTTTCTTTGTCCCCTGAAACTTCATGGGCTCCCAGACAGGCTGTCACTCACCCGCCAGTCAGGCGTTGGGGTCTACACGGTCACCTTGACCAGCCATAGACAGAACAGCAACCCGTTTCTGTCGCCTGCCCAATGCAAAACGGAGGCGACAGATTGGACCCCCCCAACAGAGTTGCTGTACGGATCATATGCTCAGACAGCAAGTCACTAACTGCCCACAGCATTTGACTGCGCCCTTATCCGCCTTTATGGCGCCCGCCTGAGGCACAAAGTGAACGACAATGAGAAGGAAATCAGAGTAGAAGTTTTTCACCCAGAAGTCACTCTGATTTCCAGTGTCACGCATTTCATATTTACAAACGGGGTTTGAGGGCTGTTTCATGAAGGCTATGTCCTGCAGGCACCCCACAGACCTGACAAGGAGCTCCCTAGAGCAGAGGGTGCCCCCCCGACGCACCAACAGTGGGAAACAGGGCCCAATGGCCTCCCTTCACAGGAGTGGAGCCGGTGCATGACAGACAGGCAGTAAATGTGTGTGTGGGGGGGGGGGGTGAGTCCCGACCCCCACCCCGCTCCCAGCCTGTGCGCCAGGGTGTGGCAAAAGGAAAAGCTTATGAGGCGAGCTGTGACATACACTGATGACCTCATGTTGTGTTCCAGGCCTCCTACTGCCCAGACAAGGGCAATAATCCACACTGAGTCAGAGCAAAGTGCGAGTGAAAACCAGCGTCCCCGCGGTGCGGACGGGCAGCGAGCGTGACCTGGTCAGGCGCATGACGCCAAGCGGGGTGGTGAGGGGGGAGTGGGGGAGGGGCTCCCGGCACACAGCCCTCACTCTGCCTGCCTTCCCGCTCCCGGCGGCCCTCAGCGGGGCCTGGGGTCCGGTTTCCCTGGAAGGGGGTGGGGGGAGGCCTCAAGCTGCCAAACTTCTGCTCGCCCACAGCAATTGACAGGCTGATGAGTCGAACAAAGAGCGTTTCGGAGGGAGTAGAACGCCAGATCACCTGAGCCGTGACTGCATGGCTGAGAAATGCAGCCGGGCCGCTGCAGAACCTGTCTGGCAGGAGCCCTCCAGGCCAACATAGCCCCTTGCGCAAGTCGGGCCCCAACACTCACTTCCAGGACACGCGCGTGCTTTCTGACCCCCAGCCCAACCTGTAAGCCCCCACCCCTCGGACCCCAGACTGCAGCCCTGTGTGTCTGCGTGGCTGGTCTCCTGTTGAAACTCGGGTGAGTGGGACCGTCTAGCGCCCCCTAGCTGGAGCAGCCGCACAGCGCCGACACACTCCCAGTCCCTCCTCGATCCTCTTGTTTATTTATAGTCGAACCGCGGCGCAAAGTGTGTGTGTGTGTGTGTGTGTGGGGTGTAGTGTGGGGGGGAGGGGGGGTCGCGCAAACGGCGGCCACGAGGAAGCCCTTTATCTTCATTCTCTACACCCCTGAAAAGGCCCGGTTCCGCTCTCCGTCCCCCGGCCTGTTTACAAAGCGGACTCCCGCCCGGGTTTCTGCCCGGACACGGCGGCACGCGACGCCCCGGTCAAGTTTAGTTCCCCCGCAGAAACTTCGACGGGAATCGCAGCACAAGTTGTGGAAAAAGTGGGCCGGAGACGGGAGACGCACACGAAACACGTAAAAAAAAAACACTCACACTCTTCTACAGCGAGTTTGTCCGCGAAACGGGCCGAGTCTCAACAGAGTGTCGATATGGCGACGAAGCGGTGGGTGGGAGGGAGGGAGGGGGGGCACCGCTGTTGTAACGAGGTAAAATGTGGTGAAACACGAGGGAAACAAGGGAAAGAGGACAGAAAGGGGACAGGAGAGAAGTCGTGGCGGCGACGGGCTGGGGGCCTCCGAGCGGATCCGCCGTTCTCCACCCCGAGTCCTCGCAACTTTCCCCAGCAAGGCGGCAGAGCGCAGCGCGGCCCCGGAGGGCGAGGGGAGCCGTGGGCCCCGCCGACGGAACCGAAGGCCCCCCCCAGGGCGCACACCTACCCTCGTCCAGGAGCCGCTCCAGGTGCGTGAAGATGCCGCACAGGTTGGGCAGGCTGGTCATGAGCTTCTTCTCGTTGAGCAGCTGCATGAGGTAGTCGGGACTGGGCCGCGGTCTCTCCTTCACCTCCATCTCCCCGACCATCATCCTCGAGCGCGCGCACACCGCCTTCGCTCGCTCGTGAGCCCCTCGACCGACGCGAGCGCGCGCCGCACGGAGAACAACAAAAACCAGAACTTGCAGAGCAGATCCCCGGTTTCCCCCCGCGCTCCGACCGCCGTGGTTCGCGAATTCCTCCTGATAAACAGTCACCTTTTGTGTTTTATTTTTTTTCTCTTGCTGTTTTTGTTGTTTAAGCGGACAGGAGGGGGGTTGGAGGAGAAAAAAAAAACCCGCCCGTCTCCTCTCGATCGTCCGCCGTTACTCTGCTCAACGCCGCGCGCACGGGCACGTTCCGCTCCTCCACTGCCTGCGCGAGCGGCTGCTCACCAAAAGCGTTCGAGCTGCTGCTCTCGGATTGGCCACAAGTGCGTCAGACGGACAGGGCAAAACGCCAATGGAGAACGCAGACAAACGAACTGAGGGCGGGGGAGCGGAGGGGGTACATGGTGGTGGGCGGGGCAAATTGAGTGATGTGCGGGGAGTTCAGCCAATCGCAGCTCGGCTACTTTTATAAGTACTCTAGTTAGCGCGGCGTCTCAGTAGATGAGCTGAGATTTGGGATGCAGTTGGTGCGTGAAAAATCTGAAACATCTAACCAATCAGACCAGTTATACTTGTGCCGTGGGTAATCTTCCAACCTTGTTTTCAGTACTGTTTGAAGACATTTTGACGAGATTTGCTCTCCTTTACGCAGTTCGTGCAGGTTTCACAAAATCTGATTCCTGGCAACTTATTAGAAAGTAAAATCGTAGCAAACACATCTACAAGCTGTTTCAAGCTCTGTATTTGGTTGTCTGTATTTAATAATAATAAAGCAGAGTGTATCCACACGACTTTTCTTTGCAGCTAGAGCACACGGAGGCCGACACACCCCAGTGTTTATTTAAACTCTGAAATGCTGTTCTGTATGTCTTCAATAAAGCCCAGTTTTTGTGTGTGTCTTGATTCATGTGTCAATTCCTTTTAAAAAATCGCTAGAGCCCATATTACTATTGATCAAGGGTAGTACAGGTGGGATCAGGATGCACAGCACACGCACACTGCGCCGTTTAACAACACGGCACACTGAATTCACCATTGTTTTCTTTACACTCAACATGACACAGTTAACACCTCCGGTGGCTGTTTATTACAGCCTGATTTCTGTACCGCATTCGTAGCTACAGTTCAGCCTAATTTTATATCCGCAGCCCAGTTATCGATATAACCGTATCAGTGCAGTAACCAGGGTGCTAATAAAAGTTTAATTATGGTGTATTTTTTTTCCAAACCATCTCCTGGCGCGGGCTGTTGGAGTAACGCCTGTTTGCTCCTCGTGGAACCTAGAGAGAAGTAAACTTCTCGGTAAAAAGGGAAGCAGCGTGAAGTGGTGGAAAAGGCTGCACGGCTGTGGGTCATTCGGGGCACCGCGCTGACCGCTAGCTGCCATCTTTGGGTGGACTGGAGCTTCTCGGAATGACTGCAAGCAGACGCCGGCGAGCGTCCCCCCCGATCCAGTCGGCTCGACGAGGGGCCGCGCCCCCTTCACGTGCTCATTTGCATTCTTACACCGGCTGGATGGACTCCGTCAAACACGGGACTCGGCCTTGACCTCGGCTGTGTGCGCGCTCAACCTGTCCCCGCGGCTTTTGCGCGACCCGCCGGTTAGTGACCCTGAGGTGCATTCGCACCGACGCCGACCAGGAGTCCTGTCTCTACAGGTTTATGCCGTTTTCTGAAAAACAGGGACAGCGGCCCGCTGAGGACGGTCCAGGTGGGTGGCAGAAGGCCAAGGGGCCGCCGTGTCTCTCCGCTTCGGTGCGGTAACCGCCTGAGCCGCTCTGGGCCTCTCCGCTCTGCGGGGAACTCGGACCTCAAAGGTTGTCATCAAAGTTTGTGACTCCACCCCCGTTCTGACAAACCGTGCCACAAACCTCGTCGTACTTTGCCTCTAATTGCTCGCCACTCAGGATTCATTCCTCCGCTTGAAAGACGAGCAATTTCCGTGCGGCCGTCGAACGACACATGATAGGAAAGGGGAGGGAGGAATGTAACTGCGTGGCGAAAGAACTCCGTTTCCTCCTGTTCGCTCCACCCTTCCAGCGCGGCGACAGGCTGGTCGCCACGAAGATCTGCTGTTTATTTAAAAGTATGAAAATGGTTTTACTTCTTATCTCCCTCGGCGGTCGTAGTGATTTGTACCTAGCGGAGGATGTTTGAGCATTGCGTCATGCGCCGCTGTGTGTGTTTGTGTGTGAGCGTATGACACAGATACTAATCCCCAGCAGCCCTCTGTTTTCATCATTTTTTAATAACACGCATCCCATTCAGCAATTAATCCAATTAACGGCGCTGTTGATTCTGGTATTACGTGCATTTAGTGTCTTTCAGGAGGACGGAATGGGGAAGACCTGTCAGGTCTCGACGCCTTGAGATTTTCCACAGACGGGGCCTCCTTGGGCCCTCGAGGGGAGCTGGGGGATGATCGTGGCCGTTTTAGGAGGCGGGTAACTACAGTCTGATTAAAACCAGCATTTCGCATTCCTAGCTGTACTTTAATAAAACCCTAACCGTAGCCGTGGTTCAGAGAGACGCTTGTGGAACCCGGAGCCAACGCCCCCGCCCCGACCCCCCCAACCTGTCGAAGGGAGGTCTCAGGTGGGAGACTGCGATGCTGCTCAGACCCCCAGGGCTCTGCAGCACAGGATTAGGCCTCTAATTCAATCAGCACAGCGGCGGCTCGAGTCACATGATGGACGACGGGCTCCCCTCCCGGCACAGCAATCTAATCGGGAGAGGTTTGCGGATCCGGTACCAGAACATGCCAAGATGGACCCCAGTGTAGGGGGGCACAGGCTGTGGTGTCACTTCCCTGTAGAGTCTTCAGCTGCTGTGAAAGTGAAAGATAGTTAAAGAAGTTTGTGTGTGTATGTGTGTGTGTGAGAGAGAGAGTTAGTGTGCAGATACAGACAACCAGTCATAAACACTGTGCGCACAAACGCCAGTTTGTGGCGTGCTGTCGCCGACTGAGGGGGTGGACGCTGGAGGTGACCTTGACGCGGCCCGTGGCGGCTGTGCACCTCTGCAATGGCGGCCCTGACTGCTGTTCCTGGAAGAGGCGACAGCTGCAGCCACCCTGCGCAGCATGTGGTGACTTTTCCAAGATTCGCGTTCTCCGTGACTCTGAGGGACAGGCAGCTCGGGGGCCAGCGAGCACCGGGGGGGAGGAGGGGGGCAGCATAGGGTGACGGGGGACGGGGGTGACGTGTTCCCGGAGCAAGACCCGTGAGTGGCGCTCCATTGATCGGATCCTCACAAAGAGCAGGATCGATCCCCGGAGCAGCAGTCCTGCCGCGCTCCATAAAGAGGCCCGATCGCCGATACCGAACCCTACGAGTACGAACAAATCAATTATTCATGAAGCGATTATACCGACGCTTTTGCTCTAAGGCCAAAGTATGTATTACACATTTAAACTGAGCACGGGGCCAATTCCTCTTCTAAAGCGCCCGTTTCCCGCGATCCTGCACACGTGTGGCCGGCGTGCGGAGCAGGTGGGCGCACGCACCCGGTGACTGTGCCGCACGAGGCCCACGTGCGTCTGACTTGAGCAAGACGAATGGCTCCCGCGGGGGTATTTGTTTGCAACGCGCTGCCCTCTCGTCTTTATTGTTGCTGCTAACAATTTGCTTTTTGAGAGGCGCACTGAGAGGTAGCCCTGCGTGCAGGCGGCCCGGGGGGGCGGCGGCTCTCGGTGGAGGGGGGCAAGTGCCAGGGCCAGCGTTGACGGCACTTCCCAGGACCCAGAAGAGCAGCAGCGGAGTTGGACCGAGGACACACGGGCTGCCCTGTGGATCCACGGAACTGTTTAGAAAGTCACCTTCGCACGAACACTGCAGGAAACCGGCACAGGGAGGGACGGACGGATGCCATGGGGGGGGGGGGGGGCCGGAGACCAGGTCTGGGTGGAGCGGCTCGCTGGGAGGAGGACGTCCCACACACACGCTGCAGCGAGCCTTCAGACCTCACACTGGACCTGCGCGCCTCTCCAGCTGCTCGCATCACGGTAATCCTGCACCAGCAGGTATCACAAACGCCAAGACAAAAAACCTCCAGACAGCAACAACAGAACAAGAGAAACCCCTCATGTTAAAAATCAATATTATTCTCTGAGCCCCAAAGGGCACCTGTGTTTCCACCACTCCTCTGAAATGGGCTCCAGTGAAACTCATCGCCCAATCGCCTGGCCGCTCTCCCCCGAGGGGGACGTGCCTGGACCACCACCACCCACCACAACCACTTTCTCCAGTGGCTTCCAATTAGAGCTGGAGGGAAAGGGGCCTGACATTAAACAGCGACTTGGGCAGTTTATTGTGAGGGCAACTCAGATTTGGAGCAACAAGTCTGAGTCGGCCTGTGGTGACTAATCGCAGAAACGCTCCGTTCACTCGTTTGCTGGTGTGTGAAAAGCAGCACCCCCCCCCCCCCACAGCCACAACACGCTTCTGTCCAAAGGACGCCCCGCGAGTGCCTTGCTGCTTGTTAACTCTCACCGCCAGAATCTGCATTTGTACAGTCCCAGAATTGCCAGCATAAATCGCATTATACGCCAATTAATTCCTGCAGTACGACCTGGAGGAGCTCCGCAGGGGGGAGCGCGTCCTGTGCTGTGGAACAAGCAGGGGAGGTGAGGAAAGACGCGCGTCGGAGCCGGGACTCGGACTACGTCTGGGCCGCGTTTAGCGATCTGTTAGCGCGGCTCGAGTGGGACGTGGCTCTGAACCATCTGCGACTCGCCAGTCTGTGTCAGCGAGGGGGGTCGGACTCCGGGAAGGAGAGGTAGCCGCTGGCTGGAACAGGGCCTGGGGGACGGATGAGGGCAACACGGGGGGCGGCAGAGGAGCTCGGACCGACCTGTAGCAAAGAATCGCCTATGAGCAGCAGACAGGCGGAACGGCGTAGGGCAGAACAGGAAGAACCGGTTGCCGGGGAGATGTGCCCCCTGGCGGGCTGTGGGCCGCAGGTGAAGGCATTGGCGCTCCAGCAAGGGAAACAGGCAGCCAATCAGAGCAGAAAACCCCACTGAGCGGAACAGCAGCAAGGCAGCCATGCATGTACGGCGGGCGCCACGACCGCCCCCTTTAACCCGGGTGTCGCACTCCGGGCAGGAGAAACCGCTACCGCGGGATTTGGAACATCGTGCGGCTGTTCCGGGTTCTCACACTCGCTCTCCCTGAGACGGAGATACAGAAACCTCTGCTCCCTGTGTGTGTGTGTATGTGTGTGTGTGTGTGTGTGTCTGCGGACCCCTGTTGTCCTCGTGTGTGGATCCTTCTTACCTGTGTGCCCCAAAGGGCTTTGCAAGGCACTGAGGATTCTTGATAAACACACTCCCTATCTCTGCCATTTCACCTTAGCCCATCACAAACACACACACACACACACACACACACACAGTTTAGCGGGGCCTTTCTGTGTGACATTAGCACGTCTCAGGTCCGCCACAGCAGTGGGCGAGCGGCATGCAGGAACATCACCCCTCCTCATTCCAGCGGGTTCCTCCCGGCACGNCACGTCTCAGGTCCGCCACAGCAGTGGGCGAGCGGCATGCAGGAACATCACCCCTCCTCATTCCAGCGGGTTCCTCCCGGCACGCCGGGACCTGTCACGGTGAGGGGGGCCGTCCTCCGCGGGGAGGGCAGGACCCACTAAGTGCGTTCACTCCACAAGGGACGTAAGAGAACGACTTTTATTTCTTTCAGTTCATGTTCTTCATAACTAATGTGAAACAAAGCATTGGTAGACAATTTTAACAGAGAAAAGGAAGTCCATCTCATAACAATGTTCGCTGAAAGCAAATAAAATAAAGCGCAGAGGTGGGTAGATCAGTCAGAAACTATACCCAAGTGAATGCACTGTTATTAAAATAATAAAAAAACAATTACTAAGGTAACAGGAAAGGTACTTGTCCAAAATCTACTTGAGTAAAAAGTAGAGATATCTGGTAAGAAAACCACTCGAGTGGCAAAGTTATTTCCATCTACGTGGGTAACTGGGGGACGTTTTTCACACCGTTGGCTTTAGCGGTTGTTTTGGTCACTTTCTTACTTCTGTTTGTACATCTATTCAGTAAATTCAATCTGCTGTTCGAGTAAAATTAGTCTTTGTCATTATGGCAAAAAAATAACAAATTTAAAACAAAAGACCACAGTCTGCCTGCTAACCAGCTGGATAACTAGTCAGTCAGTGAGTTGAACTGTTACCAGTCATATTCGATTCGCCTGTTTGGCTCATTTAGTGACAGTTCATTTAGGACCGAATCCAAATTAGATCAGGGGGGAAACAAGTTAAACAGTTTACTGAGGTTAACGTAGGTAGTATATAGTTATCGAGTTGTCTAACCAGGTGAGACTGACATCCTTTAGCAAACAAAGAAGAGATGTGTGAAGCGTAAGGGTAGCCTTTAGAGTCAGGGTGGGTGTGTAGTTTAGGGTCGGGGTGGGTGTGTAGTTTAGGGTCAGGGTGGAGGTGTAGTTTAGGGTCAGGGTGGGTGTGTATAGTTTAGGGTCAGGGTGGAGGTGTAGTTTAGGGTCAGGGTGGGTGTGTATAGTTTAGAGTTAGGGTGGGTGTGTGTAGTTTAGGGTCAGGGTGGGTGTGTATAGTTTAGGGTCATGGTGGAGGTGTAGTTTAGGGTCAGGGTGGAGGTGTATAGTTTAGGGTCAGGGTGGGTGTGTATAGTTTAGGGTCAGGGTGGAAGTGTGTATAGTTTAGGGTCAGGGTGGAGGTGTAGTTTAGAATTAGAGTGGGTGTGTATAGTTTAGGGTCAGGGTGGAAGTGTGTATAGTTTAGGGTTAGGGTGGAGGTGTAGTTTAGGGTTAGGGTGGAGGTGTAGTTTAGGGTCAGGGTGGGTGTGTGTAGTTTAGGGTCAGGGTGGGTGTGTGTAGTTTAGGGTCAGGGTGGGTGTGTATAGTTTAGGGTCAGGGTGGGTGTGTAGTTTAGAATTAGAGTGGGTGTGTATAGTTTAGGGTCAGGGTGGAAGTGTGTATAGTTTAGGGTTAGGGTGGAGGTGTAGTTTAGGGTTAGGGTGGAGGTGTAGTTTAGGGTCAGGGTGGGTGTGTGTAGTTTAGGGTCAGGGTGGAGGTGTGTAGTTTAGGGTCAGGGTGGGTGTGTGTAGTTTAGGGTCAGGGTGGAGGTGTAGTTTAGCATTAGAGTGGGTGTGTAGCCAGTCTAACCAGCACACGACCACACGTCATGATTATTGAACCCTAAAGTCGATGTTAAAAATCAGTAGGTTTGTACGGCTGAGACGTTGAGCATGTTAATGAAGACACCTTGACAAACTGTCCGGTCCAGTGCAAACAAGTCAGCGGAGTGTTAAAACGGTAGAGTGTGACCCATCAGGCCGTTTCCCTCTATCTTAACGTCCAACGTCACGTCAAATACCGGGAACAGAAAGTGTCGCAAAGTGGGCCGCCGCACGCTGGACCCGGCAGGTTCTGAGCAGATCTTCCGGCTGAAAGGGCGACGTGTCGGTTCCAGTCCCACACCACCCGTAACCTTAGAGGTTGTGCTGCTGCGCGTCCACTGTGACTTTTCCCACTTCCCACTTTTGATCTCCGAAATGAGCTGCTGCTCAGTTAGCAACAAGCTAACTGCTAAGCAAATCTGTACATTCTAAGTAACCAGCCGGTTAGTTTGGGCTCTTTTCTATCTATTTCAACATTATTGACAATATATAACTTTACCAGAATGGCGGGCTTGTTTTTAAAATATATATTCACTTGTGCGTTAAAACTGTGTATCTAACCTACTGCTAATGATTGAGAATATTAAAAAAAATAATTTGAATCACAGAAACTGGACGTGTGTGTGTGTGTGTGTGTGTGAGATTCAGTTTAATTTTGCTCAAGTAGTTTTTTGGATCACTATTTTTACTTTTACCTGAGTAGTTGTTTTTTAGGAGCAACAGCACTTTTACCTGAGTGTTGTTTTTGGCTACTGTACCCCCGTCCGGATTAAATAAGAATTATATGAATTTATCACAGACACTGATTGTATGTTCGTGGGCTCATGATGAATATAAGGATCAGTCTTTCTTTCACTTCAGCAGGCATGACTCGTAAGTGGGGACCATGTACTTGATGTTGATGAAGGCGTCCTCACCGCCGTAGCACTCAAACACCTCGAGGGTCTCCTGGATCAGGTCGCCGATGTTCTCGCGCTTCTGCTGGCTGTAGTCAATCCCGTCTCCCGAGTTTACTGTGGAGGAAACGGACAGCGTCAGAAAAACCCGGCCCGTCTGGAGCGGCCCGAGGCGAGAGCGGCTGGCGCACAGGTACGCGTGCACAGCTGGGGGCTAAAGCAGATCCCGATGATGAGGTGTTTGCGGACGGAGGCCTTTCTGCCTGTATCGCCCACCCACACCCCGCCCAGCGCGCAAATGCAAAGTCCTGCTTCTAACAGTAATTTCACTGACACTCGCGCGCTGCCAGCCTGCTGCTGGGCCAGGAAATGCCTTTCTAGGAGAAATAAATTACAAACTGGCAATGAGACCGGAGAGTGTGGATAAACTTGGCCCCCGCTGGCTTTTCGCACGAACACTCTGTCTGACTTACACATTCCTGAGCGCGAGGAGTGAAACAAGTCTGATTAAACATTGACATCTCGACAATAGTTACAGAAACAAAGAAATGCACAAATAAGCGCACATGTGCAGGAATGCTCTCTCACACACACACACACACACACACACACACACACAGAACTTGTGGGATGTGTAAACAGTGATGTTACAGGGACCCTGCAGAGGCCGATACACACAGACTGTCCACCTGAGATGCCAGGAGGGGTGAATGTATTAGGAAGAGGCACGTCCCCCCCCCGACACCCCCGCACGATCACCCTGGAGAGCAGAGCCAAGACCCCGGCAGCTCATTAACACACAAAAAGCAAAAGAGATGAAAAGGAACTGGTTAAGCAGTAATACCGCGTCTGGCACCTCTCGGCTCTTCCGAGTGGACGAGGTTTACAAAGGCTGCTTCGCTCGGCCCCTTGGCCGCCGGCCTGCCTCCCGCCACACCTCCACCCTTCCTTCACACTCCCGCGTCGTCCACCCTGCCCCCCCCCCGTTTATGCCAGGTCTTTATCTGACTTTATCATCGACATGAACACTCACCTGACTGATGGAACTATTCCGCAGAAGTTGCTACAGTAGGAAGTAGGATGTGAACCTATAACCTCCAACTCCAGAAACAGCAGCTCTGCCCCCCCCCGAATCCTCCCCACTGTTTGCCAGAAAGCTGCAAGCAAAGGCAGCAGATGGGGTTCAAAGCCCACGTGTGGCGCCGTCTGAACGGGACTCGGTCAGAGAACCTCGACCAGATGCAACGTTGCATTTTGTGAGACACGAAAGGAGCACCCAGCAGTAAAATCTGCACCTGAAGGTAATGAAGATCATTGTGGCATCTCACGTCTTCTGCGTGTGGGTGTGGTGTGTGTGTGTGAGGATGCACGCATGTGTGAATGCGCGTGCGTGTGCACAGGAACGTTGCTATCTGGGATGTGAGCCAACAGATAAAACAAAGGCAATGAAAACTTTATAAGCCTGACTGAGTGCGTTTACATATCTTTAAATAATTCCCTCTCCCAAAGTCACCATAAAACCAAAAAGCGCTAATCTGATACACAAACACCTTGATGTCAGTGCTAACGCTTCTGCTGCGGTAAAAGGGCTCTGGCCGGAACATGGTAAACGCGGTCATGTGTTGGACAGCAGGGAAATGAAAGAATAGAAAATATAAAATATCATCTTATTGCTGTGACAAACAAAACAACGTGAGGCATGACCTGACACCAATGGGCAGGAAATGGCAGGCCTGGCTGGGTGTGAAAGCTTGTACGAAAGAACGTGTGTGTGTGTGTGTGTGTATGTGTGTGTGTGTGTGTGTGGCGGAAGTGTGAGTGCAGGGCCAAGGTCTCCTCCAGGTCTCTTGGAGCCACAGCTGTGCAGCATGTGTCTGGCCCCTGAAACAGGGTGGGAGACCCCCCGTTTGTCTCAACACCCTGCAGCAGCTGCCACGGGTGCACCCGAGTGCATTGTGGGAAATTCCAGCCACAGGCCTGCAGGAATCTGCCCTCGCGGCCCACTGAGCCAGACAGACGCGTGGAGAAAGCCGCAGGGCTTTCTGGGAGAACTTCTTGCAGAGCCTCGGCATAACCGGCCCCGGTGAACGTTTTCCGAGATAAAGAAAACAACGGGCAGAAAGACCAGCTGAACGTGGACAGACGCTGTTCTGAGGGGAGGTGCGATCGATGGAGAGTGGTGTAATTTTCGCCATCTCCAGGGAATCGAATCCACGCCCTGGCACATCTAGGAGACAAGGGGTGGTTTGCAGAGAAGAAACGCGCTGCTGCTCTTTTATCTCACGTCTCATAACATGATGCCGTTACATGCGGCCGGGGCCATGTGGGGTCATTTCTGTCTGCAGTGCTGTGGTCTCTTCGGGATGCCCACCTGAGGGTGACCCCTCTCCCTTCACACACATTCCTCTTCCTCTCCGGAGTGACTGGAGGTGTCAGGTTCGATGGCAGCTGAGGAGGGAGACCTGCGTAACTGGCCCAGCGGTGACACGGTGCCCCGAGTCTCTGGGAAATTGAGAAATCCTCCTCTTGACGCCCTCTGGGGCAGGCTCTGCTCCAGGCTTTTCTGAAACATGCAGCTGAGGTCACAGAAAGCTGGTGATAGGAGATGGGTGTGCAGCGGGATGTGCTGCTTCTGGTCCTCCACCCTGTTGGTTGGAGCGAGACGGCCTGGGAGAGCCTCCTTCTTCCTGCAGAGTCTCTCCCGGTCAATGTGAAGCAGTCACACTAGCGTGGGGTTGACCAGCTGCAACCAGCAGAACGACAGGGCGGACACTGGGATGGGAGCTGTGCCACCGAGACTCAACACCCAGTGGATATTAAACACTAACATATTACAGTGAAAAACTGAGAGGTCCGTACTTTCAGGTGGTATGCAGGGCTGAGCTAGAGTGTGTGTGTGTGTGTGTGTGTGTGTGAGGGGGGAAAGGGGTGAGGCGGGAAACCAGCTACACTCACAGCTGGGCTCAAATTAAAAGAGGCTCCCTGGCCGACTTGGCTCTCTGAAAAGGGCCCCAGCAAGGGGTGTGTTCAGCACATGGCGGGGGAAGGCCAGGGGGGGCAAGGAGCCCTGCACTTTGACATTCCTCACCTCCCACCCCCTGCCCAGCACCTCTCCTCAATCCGCGCCCCACCCCCAGCCTCACCGGGAGCCTATATTTCTTGGCTAAGCCCAGATTTGCATGCAGGAGGCCACACCTCTTGAGCAGTGGAGCCCCGCCCACTCTGGAGCCAAGCTCCTCCCCTTCTGCTCTATGTGGACCTCCTCCGTGTCACATGAGCCCACAGACACGCTGGAGCCCTGCATCTGCTACCCTAAAAGTGTAAAACCACCGGCGGCAGGGAGCAGCACAGGGAGGAACAGGTGGACAGGTTCAGTCCTGGACGCCATGTGATGGTGGTGATGGGTTTAGAACCCTGTTTTCAGGGCCCCTTGCCGCTTCAAGTTAGGACCCAGGTCTCGCCAGGCAGGGCCAACGATTCATGTCAGCCATACATTTAGTGACAAATCTTGTTATATAAATATTGTCAGAGCTCTTTACACCGGGGGAGTGTGGGGCTGCGAGCGCCGTGGCGAGTCATTGCCCTCCATGACCCCCGGCCGCACGTGGGCAGCAATAGGTGGTCTGACGACCGGCGGTCATTTCATTAAGCCCATCTGGCCTCGTTTGCAGAGCTCATTTGAACATCAGGTTTCCTTCACCATCTCTAGTAGGAGACATGCTGAGCTGCAGCTTCTCACACAGTTCGACTGCAGCGTGCACACACACACACACGCACACACTCATACAGCAGACACCTTTTTTCATACTCCAGGCTTGTTGTTCAGTACAACAGCATTTTTGCCTGTTACGTAGCCATTTTGCTGCCACAGTGAGCATTTTATTGTGGTCAGCACTTGTATCAGATGTTCTGAGACACAACTCGGCGTCTCAGTCTTGTTAGTCCCTCAGCAGCCGGTCTGGCTGTCTTCCTTCAGTCTATTACCATGGCCACACTTACATAACTATACTTCTTCCTCCCTTTATCCTACAACACTGACAATCCCGGCCACTCGCCGGCGCCGACGTCGCAACTGAAACGACAGATTGAGCGCAATTATTATTAATTCATTTAGCCGTTGCTTTTTTTCCCCAAAGCGACTCGCTGTGTTCAGCTGCCGGTTTTACCATTTATACAGCAGGGTAATTTGTGCTGTATGAGTTCAAGGTAAGTACCGCGATCAAGGGAACTACAGCAGGAGGGGAGGGATTCGAACCAGGGACCTGCTGAGAGAACGAAAAACGTGTCAGTTAATCGCGGAGGACAGGCCTCTGCGTGTGTGTGAGAGTGTGGGGGGCCGTCTAGGAGTCCTGGTCTGAAGCGTCTCCCCCAGGGGGGCCAGGCAGCGTATCAGACGGATGCTCTCCAGGAGCCACGAGGCAGAAGATGTATGTTAATCTCTCTCCTTTCACCAAAAAGCTGCTTTCTGTGCTGTAGTCACGGCGACAGGTGACGAATAGCTGACCCCTCCCCCACAGGCGGCGCTCTCATCTGCAGAGCCGTCTAGCGGGACACACACACACACACATACACTCGCGTGCGCGCGGCCCACTGTAATAAGCCTGCTGTGTGTATGTATTCACGTTTAGGTGTTTGTGTACACAGTGGCAGGAAAAACACTGGTGCAAAGTTCATTACTTTTAAACTCAGTGGCTGCGCTGAAACAAATTGGCAATCTCAAGTTAACGGTAAGGGAAGGAAATGTGTGCAGTCTATTTTCACCTCTTAATTTACACAGAGAGGGAGAGAGAGGGGGGCGAGAGGGCTGGGGGGAGCAGCGGGGCAATAAAGTAAAGCCCGGAGGGGGACCGGTGACAGCAAGCCGGGCCTCGCACCCTGGGTCTCTGCTGTTGCGTGGGGGTGGGGGGAGGGGGGTGGTCGGGGGGCAAGCGTGTCGGTGCCGTCGGTCCCGAGTCACTGGCCTCAGGTCTGAAGTCATTACAGCAGCCTCCCAGGGCGAGCGGCGCACTTTAGAGGGCCATCGATCTGCGCACGGGACACGTAAAGGCCGGGCTCAGAGGTGGATGAAAACAAACAGAACGTCCACCCTGGAATACACACACACACACACACACACACACACACACACTCACTCACTCACGGGGTGGGCAAACTGCAAGGAATAGCAAAAAGGAACAGCTTGGCATTTAGCAGCGGTGAGCCAGCAGGCAGGGTGCTGCTGTCCAACAAGTCCACAAAGTGGGGGGGGGGGCACCAGAGGGGGGGTTGGCTGGGACAGGGGTATCCTTTGTGTGTCCAGCTCTGACATCAGCGATGGATCAGACCCCCAGAGATGAGCGCACAGGATGAGTGTGTGTGTGTGCGTCTGTGTGTGTGTGTGTGTGTGTGTGTGTGTGTGTGTGTGTTTGTTGGGACCCGAACAGTTGAGCCCTCCCCAGACGGAGAGCCGCTCTCAGCATCCTGTGAAGATTTATTACAGTGGGGGGACCTGAGGGGAGAAGAGGCGGCAGCGCAGTATTACCACAGTAATGCACATGGGTGGCTGGGTGGGTGGGGGGTAAGAATTCCTGTTTCTTCAAATATAATTTGAAAAGTACAGTGAGTCACAAAGCCGGCCGTGAAAGTGCACAGCTCAGGCACACAGACTGTCCTGCACGTTACACCAACCATCCAGGACCAAGAACCACTCGAACCCGCAACTCATCCCACGAGTGCTGCTCTCACGTGAGGCACAGGGCAGCGGCAGCCGAGTCCCGCGAGGGGTTCTGCTGCTGTAACTTCGACAAGGAGACTTACTCTGGTAAAAAAAACACCCTGCAAACCGGTTCCAACCCTGGAAGGATGAAAGCCTCGGTCACGCTGTCTAACCTGGAACAGATGATCTCCAGCTCAGGCTGCTCCCCATCACAGTGAGCAACGTGGGGCCTGCTGCTCGACAGCTACAGTTAATATTCATAAAGAACAGCTTGGAAAATGAGCTGCTGTGTGAGGAACAGGTGTCTATAGACCAAAGGGTGGCCGCTGCTCTCAGTTATGGCTCTTAATGGCTTCCTGAGCATATGCTGAGGTTGCTCTCAGGAACGCTCGTTTGAAATTTCTGTTTTGCTCACCTTTCTCCCCGACTGTTTTTTGCTGCCAAGAGGTGAAGTGTGAGATGATTTGAATAATAAGAGGGAAGATATTGTCCCTAGAGAGAAACTGGGTGTTTCCTCACATCACGCAGAACTCATCTGCGTCTCCCCCCCTCCCCCGACCGCCTCGCAAAACACCAGGTAAATGGTGTGATGTGAGTCGGGAGCCGCCCGGATGAGTCATTTGTTTTAATTTGGCGACGAAGGAACGGGAGGACTACAGCGCTCGTGTTCTGTGAGAGGCGCTCTAGTTTGTGCTTGTCGTGCATGGTGGGGCGGGGCGGGGCGGCTCATGTGCCGACCAGCACGCCCGATGCGCGCGTCGCTTTGCGTCGGATGGTGCGCCCGTCTGCAGCCGTGTTGCCGGAGTGCAGAGCCCAGAGCCGGGGGCCGCTGCAAGCTCCTAATGAATTCAGGAACCAAACCATAAAAGCATGAGCCGCCATCGATACCGCGCGCACGCACACCCCTGCTATTCCATTACTGTAATGAACTGCTCTGAGATGGACGAGATGACATCACTGCCCGCGATCCGTATTGCTCAACCCCACGCCTCTCATTACCATTCCAATCCATTGCTCTGCTTTTTATTGGCCCGGTTATTTATTTCTGCGATGCCATTGGCTGAGACGTGCCCAGAGGGTCGCCTGCCTGTAAATCAGGCCTGGTCCGGGTGATTAAATGCCGTCGGGCCCGGCAATGGCACCCGGCGGACGCGACGGGCTCTTCATTCCGATCGGACCTGCTGGGGTAGGGCCCCTTCGTGGCGCGTGGCCGCCCGCCCCCCCGTGGCTCAGCATGAGCACAGACAAACACGGAGGGATCCCTGTACTGTGGTAGTAGCCCGGAGCTGGAAACATGGGGACGTGAGCCAACGTGGGACCAGATATGCAACTGCAGTCCATTTGGGTCCTGGGAGACTGGAATAACCAAAGGGCTGCTCGAGGCCCGGCAGCCCATGTTGTTGCCTGTTTCTTAATTGTTTCTTTAATGACCACAAGCTTGCGACCCCCCCCCCCGCGTCGCACACGTGTCCCCACGTGTGTGTCGGCACTCGGGATCTGTAGTTGGGAAACACAGCTGTGTGGTTGGTGCCACGATGCAGGGAAGAGTCTGTCTGGATCGCAGTTAGTGGGGGGGTTTGGCTCTTGTGGTCCCAAACTTCCGAGCAGAAGAGGAAGCTACCGCGGCAGGAGAGGCGATGGAGCCAAACTGCCCGACAAGGAATTTACCTCCGAGCGAGCTGTTGCCGGCGGCGTTGAGCCCCCCTCATCGCGGGCACCCTCTGTACACGCGGCCCCGCCGGTCCGTCCATCCTGAACGTCCCCGTGGAACGGCGTATAAATTGTTGCCATTAGCGGAGCAGGCCAACTTAATTCTGTATTTTCTGCCTGCATGTTATCTGGTCTGATTCCATTTCTCTGTGCCCGGGGTGTGGCGACAGATGAGTGATGGGGTAGCAAATGGGCCGGCTTGCCTGGCTGCCGAAGTGGGGCAGAGCCGCCAGGCCGCGTCAACGAGTGCAACTTTCATCGCTCGCGCTGCGCTGGCTCTGCTGGGAGACACAGGATGAGGCACTTGTTGGTGTGATTCATCACGTTCGCGGTGGGGGGGGGGTTGCCGCCGCCGCCGCTGCCGCTGTGTGGCCCGGCCCTGGACCAGGCGGCGAGAGGGAGAGAGATTGCAAAGACAAAGACTGCCGGGGGAGATGGAGAGAACGTTGGGGAGAGAAGGAAGGACCTCTGCTGATGGTCCAGACGTTTGAGGCCTGAGTGAGCGAGCGTTTGCCGTCTCATCCCACTACGCTGCGATTCCATCTGTGCAGGAATGAGATCAGTGACTGGCTTACTGGCAAGGAAGCGCCGTCCTGGCCGCAGGCTCCGAGTGACTCACGGCGGAAGTGCTCCCGTGCAGTCGGCTAAGCGGCAGCACGACTAGGCCGCTCTGTGTGTTTACCAGCTGCTATTACAACACCTCGGCGTCCGGCCACACCGGCTGCTGCCGTCACCATCGATAACGGTCTTAAGAGCCGCTACGGCCGTGACCGCCGGGTACTAGTGCTCTTACTGCTCTTGCCACCGCGAGCCACTTCTGCTGATCACTGCTGGGTTTCACACGTTCCTGCCATCTTATTACTCCCCACAGTGACACGGTGCTATTAATCTACACGTTAAGCCTTTTAAAGGTATTAAATCACAAGGACACCTTGGACGACCAGGAGAACAAACAGATGGCTGCGGGACCAAATCAAATCAAAACTGTCACTGGAAGCACAAACCATGATACTTTGGACGTGTCGTGAGAAGACTGGATTGTCTCAAAGTGTCGGTGATGGAAACGCTGGAGGAAGCGGATGAGCGGCAACCGGATGGATGGACTCGAACCGTGGCGACAGCAGACACATCCCTTTCCGCAGGAGGGACGCGCGGAGGACATCAGTCGTGGGGAAACGACATGTTTTCCCCCAAAAGACTCATCAGGCAGCTGACACAGCACTTGTGGATCTTGGATACTTCATTTGTTCAGTTAGAAATAACAACGGCCTGGTGTGTTTACAAATGTTTCCCCCGACTTGCACCGACTTGTTTTCTCAGGTTTGCTGTTTGCTCGTGTGGCGAATCGTTTAAATTTCTATGTGAGAATTAAACTTCATGCCTTCTATACATCTGCTGGAAAGTAGTATAACCAGCAGTGTAATGCATTCATTTTCACACCACAGTAATACGGTACATTTTCAAGGGATGCGCCCAACGCCGCCGCTGCTACTGCTAATATCTTGTGTGCCGCGGACAATGCGTCACGGAGGCGGGGAGCCCTGAAAAGTCACCGAGCGGGTCATCTACATTTAGGACTGACGCCATCTTCAGGGCCACTTTAAGACACCAGGCGGGGGTTCCGGGTCACGCTGTGCGGAGGTGGGGGGGGGGGTGGACCAGACCTGCATGGGTCTCTGCAAGTTTGAATGCTGCCCGACCTCTGAGAGAGCGGTGTTCGCACAACCCAATAACCACGAACGCCGGGGTACCTTGGAGAGGGCTGCGGGTGGGGTGGGGGTGGGCGTTGGAGAAATGAAGTTACGTAGACGATTAGCTGGGCCAGTGATTATGCTCCTGTGCTGTGATTGTGTGGCCTGACGCCACAGACTCGATTAGGGGTCCCGGGGTGGAGCCCTGCGGTACGCCCCTGGAGGGAGAGAGGAGCCGCTCGAGCTGCCCGCTACAACCCCGATTGAAACGCGTGACGCGCGGCACACGCGGAGCCTGTTCATTAGTCCACGGATCCCTGGGCCGCCCCGTCTCCGCGCCGTTCGTCTTTATCGGCACGGAGAGCGAGAGAGCGCCGGGTTTACAGGAGCTTCATTTAAAACAATTTGGCTTCCGCCTCTGCCTCGGCACAATCAGCACTCCAGCATCAGACCTTCAGATAAACACTCCTCTCCAATCGATGTTTTATGACTCGACTCTCTATGAGCGGAGCTGCGGTGTGGGAGGAGGGGCCCGGGGGGGGGGGGGCTGCACNTAGATACATTAGATTTTTCTCTATTTACCACAACAGCAGAACGCTTGGGGGGGGGGGGGGGGGGCCGGGGGGGGGGGGGGCTGCACCAGGATCCAGGTCATTAATTAATTGTTGTTTTTCTCTCTATCCCCTCTTGTTTTTCTCTTCTAACAGTAGCGTCTGTGGCCGTCATCTCGGCCCCTTGTCAGACACGGGTCAGATGACTGCCGTGAGATCCAGAGGTCTGGGTTTGGATCACGTGCCAAACGGAGGGGGGCGGGCAGCGCCGGGGGAGGCCTAAAGGAGTCGGCCATCTCAAGACCACTTCTTAACGCTTCAAGGTGGGGGCGGGAAACAGAAACGACAAGCTAAGACGGACAGAACTGAAGGTCGGACCGTGAGCAAGAGGCCGCCCTTCTGCACGTTCGGTGAGGCCCCACAGCCGAGCGGCTGATGGGGTTCGACTGGGAGAAAAACGGTGGCACAGGCCTTCGTCACGCCGTCCTCCGGGTGCTCAAATTCATTTAGTCAAATAAAAAAAATAAATCCTCTTTAAAAAATAATTTTTAGTGCAAACGCTGCTAATGGCTAAAGGAGCTGAGGCTCGGAGGCGGCTGCTGCGGGGCAACTGGGCCGTGAGGTGGGAACTGGGCTTGTGGGCCGGGATGGCAGCGTGAGCTTCGGAGGAGGTTGCTGTGGTGCTACTGGAGCTGGTGACACAGAGTCTGAGACGGGACTGGGGTGCCCAGAGGACAAATGGTTCATCTGGCACGACTGGTTCTGGTGGCCCCACCCTGGCGGCTCTGGAGGCTGAGATGCAGCCCTGCCGGCCAGCAGGCCTGCCCAACTATGTTTTGTGATTATTCTGCTGGTGATGGTAGGGACAAGAAAAATAAAATAAGGAGAGAAAAACGGAAAGGTTGGAAGAGCACGAGCGCCTGAGCAATGGAAAGAGAGAGAGCGGGGGGAGAAAATCCATAAAGTACAAAGGGGGGGGAGGGGGTGAGCGGTGCGGGGAGGGAGTGGTGACATTTCGAGTGTCCAGCTTATGTGTGCAACCCTTGCAAAGTTCAAACGCTGCCATATCTGCAGAGAATGTGACAGAATGCTGTGACTGAACAGCAATCCTCTTGGAACCACTCCTCTAGCTGCTGCCACACACACACACACACACACACACACAAATGTCCTGCTACTCCCCAAACATACACTCAGCCATTCGCTAAACACACACAATAGCAGCCATTCACCTTGAATACCAACATCTTTGCTTTTCATTCCCCCTGAAGTTCACCACACATCTAAATGCTGTTCACCTTCATAGCGGCAAGTTCTTCACCTTGAAAACAAACAGCCTGTGATTTACAGTTCACACAAATCCTGTGCTATTTATATGAAGTACCTACAAATCACGATACTTCTAAACAGCTTGGTATCTACCCACAATAAATACTGTGGTATTGCACAAATAAACTCTGAGGTATTCAAACACCCCCTCCCAGTTTTCACCATATAGACACACCTGTATTCAATGTATAAACACTGTTATTTACCATACAAACCAACATCTTGGTGTATAAACAAACACCCCCAGTATTTAAGATAGAAGCAACTGCATATACACTGTATAAATAAAGACCTCTACACACTGTATAAACAAAAACACTGCTATTTACCACACAAAGCAACACTAGGACAAGTGTTGGGCAAGAGGAGGCACAGCTGCCGCTTTCTGTGGTTTCAAAGCTTTTTTTGGAACTTAGGTCAGGGAAAATAGGGGTCAAGATAGATCTATACCCTCCGTCTCTCAGTCTCTCTGTCCAATGGGCAACAAGGCCTTAAATAGGGGCGTCACGGCAACTAAGGTTTGTTGATCTTAACTACGCACATGTGTTAGGGTTGATGTGGTGTCCAGGTGTGGGTTGTGTAACTGATGCCTGAATGTAAACTGTAGTGAACTATGAAAAACCTGAAGAACTGTGTGTTCTACCTCACCATTCAGTGACAAGTATGTGTACACACACACACACACACACACACACACACACACACACACACACCTGTACTCACTGTAAACAAACATACCTGTATACACTGACAAACATACCTATATACACTGGATACACAAACACACCTGTATACACTGGATACAAATACACCTGTGTACACTGGATACAAACACACTTGTACACACTGGATACACAAAGACACCTGCGTACACTGGATAAAGCTATTGCTGCTCCCTGCATTAACACAAGCCACTGCTATTCACCATACAAATACTGTGGTATTCATGGTACAAACAGCCCTGTGTTCCCTAGGAGGAAACAGGGACCCTGCTGTTCACTGTAAGGCAGCTGTGCTAAAAAGGGGCAGCAGCCAGAATCCATCGTGGGCCACGGCGCTGGGAATAAACAGGTCTGCAGACCGCCGCCCCGTGAAGAAAGCCACAGGTATCCACTTTCGGGTCAGAACCAGACAGCCGTCGAAGGATCAAAGGAGCCAGTCCCGCGGGTCCCGGGGCCGAGCTAATTAAAGCTTCCGAACTGTGCCGCGGGTAGCCTCTGCGGGAAGGACGGCCGGGCCCGGTCCGGAGCCCAGGTAAACAGAGCCACAGTCTGCCTGCGAGTGTGGATGTGCCTCACCAATTACCGCACCTTCCCAATCAGCGCTTAATCTCTGCTCGGACAGAACCCGCTCAGAATTTGTTCTGCTGCTCTAATCCCTCCGGCGGCTATCTTTCAACACGTCGGGCTTCTACTCGGAATTTGGCTTCCTAGCCCCCAGCCTCTGAAAAGCAATCTCGCTCGCCCTCGCTCGACCTGCACTCTGTCCCTCTCGCTGCTGAAGGATTTTGATTTAACCTGGATGTGATCCTTCCTAACCAGGTGCCTGGCGCACGAGCGCTCGCGGACTTGTTAACAGGTAAGCAAATCCAGTCTTCTCCAGCACGAAGCCCACTCTTGGAGATGGGGTAGAACGTGGCGGTGAAGAACGAGGAAGGAGCCGTAAGAGCTCGGAGACCAGTGTCTGCAGCCCTGCCCAGGTGAGACGCGGGACACCAGGCCGCAGTTTCACTGTCCGCTTCTGAAGCTGTGCAGAGTGTGTAAGTGTAGGTGTAGAACAAGCGATCGCCGTGTGTGAAGTGCCTCAGACACGAGTCGGTTTCCTACGCGAAGAAGGATCGGCACCGCAGATCCGCTACCTTCCACTACACTCTTTGCTTCAGCATTTCATTTTGGGGCAGAGCTGCCGCTGGCCCCCATCGTGTATTTTTTACAAGTGTTGTTTCTTGGACACCTTGTCAATCTGAACTCCTCAGATCACACACACACGCACTCCTGTCGCCTCCTTGCCGTCCCAACACTCCTCTTTCTGTGTTCCCTGTCCGATGATTCCTGCTTCCGACTAAATCTGCATCGGCGCCTGCATCCAACTTTATTAGAGCGTCTAAAAAACACCCTCCGTGCGGGTCTACTCGGTTCCTCCGTGACTACCCCCTCCGCAATGAGCTAACAGCCAGGGCATCATTTTAACTTCTCGCCGCCGCTCTTGTTAATTCTGCGGGGGCTGGTGGCAATTCGTCACGCAGGGCCTGGACCGCAGTGGCGGATCGCGCGACCTTTCGCTCCCTCGCGGTATTTATAACACCCGGCAAGCCAGGCCAGGTGTATCGTGGGAGAACACAGGGGGCTTTTTCTCAGGAGGGATGGAGCTGCAGATACGGCTGCTGACGTACTCGACACCCTACTGCAGTCAACAGATTGGTCAGATATGTCACCCCCCCTTCCCCTCCCCCTCCTCAAAATGAATAAAGCTGATGTTCAGAGCAGGAGCTCGGCCAACGGGACCGCAGGAAAGCGACCCGACGCAAACTTTTCACACACCTCCTGAAGTTGGCCTATGATTTGCGGCCCTGTGTAAATTGGTAGCCCGTCCGTGGTCAAAAGGGGTTCGTAAATAGCTCCCCGGGAACGGCAGGACTCTGCCAGGGGCACAGATTGATGCGAAGGGACCGGCGGATAAACGAGAAATACATTCATAATAAATATCCCATCAATCTCCTCAATCACCCGGCACTCTTCTCGGCCGTATTAGAAACGTAAATAATGGAGGGCCCCGTTGACGGACGAGCCTGCGTATGTGCTGTAGGGGTGGGGCCCGCTGTGATGGCCCTGGTGCTGTCCTGCGCAGCGGGGGACGCTGTTTCTTAAGGAGTGCGTGACATGTGGCGTGTCATACCCGGCCCTGACTCACGTTTACCGTGGGTGTGCTGCCTCAGCCCAGGCGTTGGACCGAGGACGCAAGTGCAGAGTCTCCAAAAGAGCGCGTCTGACCGTTTCGGACACACCAGTTTATGCGCGTGTGTTTATGTGTGATTCTTTCTTACTGAGAACATTAACCTGAACGCACGTGTGACAAAATGTGACATCATTGTGGATTCTTACAAGCGTGTGTGTGTGTGTGTGTGTGTGTTCCCGAGGGCATATGCTCTTTGTTGCGTGTTAGAAGCCATTAGAGGATGGATCTGAGAAGTGGTGAGATGATTGACAGGTGCTCCATCCTCTTTGCTTGAGCTAGGGAAACAGCAGGGTGTCACAGCCAGGCACTCGAGCCCCTACAGCACAGCAGTTAGGTGGCAGCCTCTTCCTGCCAGGCCTGCTTTGCCTCACCCCTCGTCCAGAAACCCGTTCACTCAGACACCGCAGGGTCCAGGTGGTTGAGCCAGGCGCTCTGCACTCGTGGACAGACTCAGAAGTCGAACGTGTGCCAGCAGTCAGCAGCCGACAAGTCCCTGGGCGGAGCCCAGCCTACGACGTTGCTTCTCCCAGCTGTTACCTGTGAACAAGCACCACGCGCAGCAGATCAAACAAACACGGTGACAGCGAAGACACTGGGAGCGCCTAAGGGGAGTCGTGACCGAGCAAAGCGCCCCCCCCGGCTCCTCTGCGGTCGGGGAGGGGTTAGCCGTGCGCCGCGGTGCCACAAACTTTAAACGCTGACATCAGTATTGCTGAATTCATCGCACGGGACACACACTGCTGCGTCGCTTGTGTTGCTTCTGTATGTGCGCGTGTTCGAATGTTACACAAGCACGCATTAAAAATGATGAAACACGCCCTCCCTCGGGTGTGTTTCCGCACGGCGCGCCTTTGCCCGGACACAGCGGTGAGCCCACACGCAGGACAGGAGGAGAACAACGGCGCTGTTTAAGAGCATCCAGAGCAGGAGGGGTGAAAAAAATAAAAAATGTTCCGGGTGGGAAAGAATAATAATAAAAAAAACACATTTCCCAGGACACTGCAGATGCAATCTGGGCCGGGATGCAAGCGGCCTGTCGGGCCAATGTGCGGCGGGTCGCGGGTGGGAGGCTGAAGGATCGGTTGCTGTGGAAATTCTGACACGTCGGGCCCCACTCCCTGCTGCCCTCCGTTTAGCCTCTACAAGGCAGGAAAAGCACTGGGAGGCAGGCGGGCTAATTTATGGCATCTCTGCTTGTGTCTCTGCCTCCTTCTGTCTCTTCCTCTCTCTCCATCGTCTCTTTGGCTGCCGCAGCTGGGCATCGCATCTCCGCGGCGCTGGACTCCTCCAACTCCATCCCCTCGTATTACAGGCCACAACTAATTAGCAGGGAATTTTAATGAGCTTAACGGGTCAAAAGCAGCTTACACCAGTAGAATAGTACTCGTGTCGGAATTAGCCGCGGCCGTATTCGGGCGAGAGCCGCGGCATAAAGGCGCATTGTGTTTGTTTATCGTACGGCGGGGCTCGTTCATATAAACACATGCGACGGCCCGCTTTTCCTCCGCCGGTCACGCGAGTGCACAACGAAAGCCGCGCGATTTCCCAACGACAACAACGCTGTCGTGCCTCGGATGATGCAACGGCGAACTGCGTGCCTGTAATAGCTCGCCGAACAGGCGTCTGGGTCAAGAGACGCTGCGAGCGGCCCGTCCTCGCCGCTGGCACCGCGCCGTGTCTCGCCGAGAGCTGCCGCGGTGCGTTCTGGGAAAGTTGTTGGCAGACGGGCGGGGAGCGAAGGACAATGGAGCACCGTGACAGCTGGCCTCTCAAGACCGGGCTCCTGGGCTTATCCTTGCGGCTGCCAAAGCGAGGTGTGGAAATGTGCGCCAGGTGTTTGTTCCACGGACTTCGCGGGAGCTGAGACGCGCCAGGTGGGCGGCGGTGCCTGGCACGCAGCTCGTCAGAAGGCACCCGGCCGCCGTCCGCGGAGAGCACGGGTCCTGCTGCCGCTTCCTACACGCAGGACGGGCGCCGCTCGGTCACGGCTTCCTGGCTCGGCTTCATTTCAGAGCTCATTACGTCCCTGAATGTTGTTACCAGCAGCTTTGAGCTCCTGCGTAGCCCCCCGCACGCAGGTTAACTGCCTCCTAGCATCCCACACGTCTGCAGCTTGCCTCTAATGAAGGGTCACCGGTTACCCACACGGGGAGGCGCTGCGGCCGCTGTTTGCCGTGATTTACGGAGGTCGCGGCTCACAGAGGGCCGCAGTCCCGCATCAGGCGTGCAAACGGGCCTCCTGTCAAATGGCGCTTACAGACAGCAGCAAGAAGCTCAGAAGGCAGCTGGATCAAATGCCGGGTAGAGCCCTGATATGTGAGATGTGAGAGAAACTCACTGTCGGTATCTGTTAGTGCATCTGTTACCTTATCCATTACCCTCATAAAACTTTGAGACGGGGGGGTGTGTGTGGGGGGGGGGTCGCCTCAAATCCTCGCATCCTTGTAGAACGTGCAAGAGGACCGTCTCCCTTTCACAGCAGGAGCTGCGCCATTTGAACACCGACGGCTTCGTCTTGTATTTTGACAGCGTCAAGTTGGAAAGAAAGTCTCTCCAGAGCGAACGCGTCTCTGAAGAATCCGTGATGAACACCAACGCTAGGGTCCATCGACAAGGAACAATGCAAATCAGTTTCCCTCCAAATGCCTGTTTGTCTTGCTCTAAAATTGCCTGCTTTTTTTACATATATTCCACATTGATTTTTTTACAAATATTTACGCTGCGCCACTAATTCTTCGCCGCTAAACCGAGTACTATTTATTGCGAGTACACAGTTCATCCTGTTTCAGTCCACTGTTAATGGTTGCAGTTAAATTTACTATACACATTCCACAGCGGGGGGGCTAAATGTATTTCTGTACTTCTTGCCAGCTTATACATACGGTGCGCGTATATAAATATAGTACCAACGGGCAAAACGGGCTGCGTTAGCATGTCTTAAATGTATTTTTGAGAAACACACAACAGAGGCTCCCTGTCACTCTCGGCAGAGGAGCTCCACGGGGTGCCGTGTGTGAGAAAGAGAGGCGCTGCTGTTCCTTCACTTCCTCTCAAGACACGTGCCACGCAGCAAGTCACCAAAAGGACTCGGAAAAATGAATTAGAGCCCTTTGCTGAGACATTTAGGGATACTGCGCCTCCAAATGCCGCTTCGCTACGAGCAGCGACGTGTGAAGAGCCGTTGTATGCAGCTCCTCCTCTGCATAAAAGCCCTTTTTCTGAGCACCTCGGATGAGCGAGTGAACGAACGAACGAGTGAATGAGTGTGACGGGGGTGTGTGGAGCTCCAGGCCGTTCCCACTGCTGGCGCTGTACCCTGTACAGCTGGATTTAACACCCCCCCCCCCCAAACCCGTCCCAGCAGCCGGTTCCCCGTTTGCATTTAGGGCTGGAGCCTGTCTGCGCACAATAAGGCATATTTTCACCCTTGTTAATAAGTAATAAAGCGCTCCGCAGAGATATGGGTAGGGAAAAAAACAAAAGCGAGGAGGAGGAAACCCTTTGCTGAGATACAATCGCAATGAAACGCTGAAATATTCATAGCGCCACCTTTCTGCTGCACGGCGGAGTGTGAACGCGGCGAACGGAGGTCTCTGCAGCGGATCTCGCCTGGCGGATGCTAAATTTAACAGGAGAGCGTGAGGTGCTGCTGCCATTGTCACCTCTGCGCCGGGCTAATCAGCTCCCACCGTGGGCAGGAACGGCCGGCTAAGGTCCTCTTTGCCGCCGCGTGACGTTATAAATCTTGAGCGGAGTGAAATACGCGACAGACATTGATTTCTGCCATTAAACTTAACTACCCTCCCCGTTTCCATTAAAAGAGAGGAAAAGTTAGAGACTTGTGGCCCATGAAGGGAGAGAAAGGATGACTGTGGCACTTAGCAGAGAAGCAGCCTGAGACGGGCTGATGAGACACGCGACCCCAGCTGCTTCCACCTCTTCAGTACGTGGGATAGGAACCTTCTCGGTCTGGACCCTCACTGGCCGCAGACCAGCAACACAGTGGGTGGGGTGGATGAACAGCCACAAAGGACCCAAGTCAGTGCCACCGCTCCTCTGCACAAACTTATATCGCTTCCTTTGGATAACCTCCCTAGAAAGACCTGCCCATCCAGAAGACCCACTGGAAAAAGGTTCACGCACAATCCTCAGCCTGACTGTAGGTCCTGCGTGTGGACACTGCTGCCGCGAATGTTTAAAACACCCTGACCCTTAACCCCATTGCTGCAGACACATCGACCGTTAGCAGGTTCCCCTGGAAGCCCTCCATCAGGAGAGCTACACGCAGATGCCAGACCTGATGTGCACGCTTAGGAGTAGTGGTGTATGAACTTCCACTGGGGCTGCAGAGCGTCTCGGGGCGGTTGCCATGGAACAACGCTTGACTTATTAAACTGTCTGGGATATAAAGCATCTCGCATCGCCTGGCATTTCTCTCCCCGGGTGCCTGCTTCAGCTCTCCTGTGCTCTGATTGTGTTTGATACCATGTTTCCGGAAACATCAATATTAAATATCATAAAGAGGCGCCGTGTCTCACTTGTCCGTTTCATAGGTAAAATGGGATGATAAATGATATTTCACGAAAAATTACATTCTTTTCCCTGAACAACTCTCCTTCTCCCCCCCCCCCCCCCCCCTTTTTTTTT
>UFQX01000415.1:247801-293940 GCA_900497675.1 Arapaima gigas | reverse complement strand
CTTCCCCCCCCCCCCCCCCTTTTTTTAGTTCAATCGTTGAAGCATGTCACCTGTGGAAATTGTGTCTGATAAGATTCTGAAAATCCTCGTCTCATATTTGAGCGGCGTATTTTGCAATAAGAGGAGGCTAATGAATAGCTCTGATTTCCCCCACCGCTGCTGAATCCATAATTGAGCACCGAGCCACATAGACAAAACAAGGGACGTGCTAATGCACCTTTTAATAATTTACCCAGCGAATCGGTCTTCATCACAATCAAGCAGGCGTGAAACAGGAGTCAATATTATGAATCGGGGCTCCCCGAGAGATAAGGCGAGACGGCGGACGCATACAGAGTCTGGCAGCTGGGCCGCGTGCCCCACTGCTGCCGAGCCCGAGGACCGTGCGCCACGCGGAGATGAATGGACAAAACCGCGCTTCTGAAGGCCACCTCCAGCCGAGAGGGAGAGAAAGGCCAGCGCGCTCTTAATTGGAGGTGGCCGGGCAAAAAGAGAGCCGCTTATCGTTGGTTTCCTGCGAATCCACAAGGACCGGCTATTCGCACGCTGCCCATTCCTGAGCGCCCCGGGGAGGGGGGGGGTTGTATCCGCCTCTTTCCTCGTGTACGGAAAGCGTTCTGTTCTCCAAAGTTGAGCTCTCGGGGGTCGGATCGTTTAACAAACTGGAACGCTGCTCAGGAAAGGGGACGAACGAGCCTGTTTTTCGGAGGCGGAGCTGGGTGGCTGGGTGGGGTGCAGGTGTTTGCTTAAATCTTTAATAAGCACCGTTAAAAAAAAAAAAAAAAAAAAAAAACGGAAAACCGAGCCGTTAAGCTTCCACTTCCAATCAAATTGACACTGATATTATTAGGAAGATGTAAGGTCATGTGGGGAAATGTCATGAGCAATTGCTAATGAAGGGCCTCCTGGGAAATAAGTTGGATAAATTATTAAAAGCTTTCATTTAAAAATGCCCAAAAGTGGGCTGAGATGATCTGCGCCGGAGCAGAAAGGTCAGGGCAGCACTGGGGAGCTTAATTAACCCCTGGGTTAAGACCCCCCCACTATTTCTGTCACGGCGGAGCTTCCAGAAGCCTGCAGGACCGGCACTTCCTGGGCATCCCAGGGATCTCACTGCAGGCATCCAGAGGGTGGTCTTTCATCTCACCGAGTGTTTCCTCACCGCAGGCCCCTTAGGGACAACACTGACGTTGCACCCAAACTGCCTTCCAGGGCTGCGGCACGAAGCCTGACGGAACGTGCAGGTACGTCTTCACATCTCTCACATTCGTCTCACATAAAACTGACTCGGCGCAGATTATTTTGCAGCGAATTTGAGGGAGGGTTTGGCTGGAACTGGGGCAGAACAAGGTGAGCTAAGTGCACGCATACATTACGCCTACTCAACACTTCCAGGGTCTGTTTTTCCCTTCATATTCTAGAACATGGAGTAAATAGGGCACCGGGAAACACGGCGGCGGGTGCGAGCCGTCTCTACGCGTCTCTACCGTCTCTACCTCTCTGGGCCGCTGGTCCGGAGGTCCCTGGGCACCTCGCTGCATTCCCAGAACCACAGTCCCAGAGAGAGAGCGGCAAACTAATTGCTACCATCTTCTGCTAATTTTTCATTTCTGGGATAGAGGGCAACTGTGAGATCTCGGGGGTCCAAATCCAGTCCCACAATCCACAGCGTGGAGGAGAGGCGCCCCAGTCTGATTAACCCCTGGGCTGGAGGACGCTGTTGGTGACCTCCTGAGTTGCCCCCGAATGAGACCTCCCTGGTGCGGCCACGGCTTTCCTATGACAAGCTTGGATAAGAAAACCTTGCCTTGATGTATGTGGGTCAGTTTCGCAGCAAACGTCATCTTGTCTATTTATAGGTAGAATAGCAGCTTATAGCTGAGTTAATTGGACGGGTGTTATGGACGGCTGTCCCGCACCACACCTCCCAGCAGTCGCGCGGCCTCAGCCAAGCCCCCTTCGCCGACGGCGCGGCTGCCAGATGTTCCAGCACATGGTCTAGGCTTTCGTGTTTATGACTGGCGTTTCGGTATTTACAGTTAGCGTTTAGCGTTATCGGTGAGCTTCCTTTTAACACCACTGCCGTGCTGCTGCGGCCCAAGCGCTGGTTAGCTTTCGATCGCTTGTAAAAACACGCGCAGTACAATCAAAGCCTTCACCGCTTCCACAGAGGGCCTCAGTGAGACGTGCGTTGGCCAACACAAGGCCGCTCTGTGGTCCGCTAGCATGGCAGCGGCTATGATGGAACCATACATACACCAATGTACACGAGAATGGTTATTTGTGCAGCTGCGCTTAGCGACGGACAGACATTCAGCGACACATCAACAAAGCGTGCCCTGATGTCTGAATTGCTAGACCTGAACGGGTGCCCGGACGTGCAGAATAATGGGAAAATGTGCAGTTTGGAGGTTTTCCTCCTGGATGGAAAATGCATACCTGCATGCAAATGACAGGTTTTAGCTGTCTGCTGGTGTAAAAGCAACTTGGTGAGCAGTAAGAGTCTGGAAATGTGACCACAGCCCCCCCCCCCCCCCCCCCCCCCCCCCCCCCCCCCCAACTCCNGAAAAGTGGCCACACCCCCCCCCCCCCCCCACACACACACACACACACACACACACAATTTATACTACAGCAAAGAGACTGTGCACAGCAGACGAGTGGTCACAGCCCCCCACCCACTCACCATGCATGTGGTGTGGCATTCGGTGAAGTTCCAGTGTTTCCACAGCCACCGTGCAAAGCCCATCACACCCTTGGTCACTCACTGACTGTTCGTGAACCATGTGAATTTGTGTTGCTTAGTGACCTTCAAAAGACCACACAGCCTGTTTGTGCAGGACACCATGATGACCACGAGGGTGGTGCAGACAGAACAGGTGGGGTAGGTCTCTCACAATATGTGTGTCCTGGCCGGCAGAGAATGGCAACTTTCTAACGGCCGGCAATATGCGTGAGTGTTGGTTGTGGTGTTTTGCGATGCTACATTATGTGTGTGTCAAAAGCAAACTTCAGCTTGTCACGTGCGGCCTCTTTTTGTGTAGGTATATCTACTACATTTATGGTTCTGTCCCGTGTACTCAAACGGTGTGTGTCTAAGTTGCATGCTTATGCACTCGGCCTATTCCACGGATCTCTGCTGTCACCCGTGGGCTCAAATGAGGGTGTGTGATGCCGTTTCTCCATAGGGCCGGGGGCTGGGAATTGACAGCCGCTCTGGTGTGACACCCGTGACCCGCAGCACCTCTGTGCCACCCTGGTAGTGCGATCCGTGCACATTAACATGCAGGATTTTGGTTTTCTGTAAGGAACAGGTGTCATCCTGTATGCATGTGTCTCTGCAGGGCCATTTTTCCACTCGCAAAGAAGGACAGGTCTGATCCCCCAAAGGGAAAACCAGTAACTGAGTTGGCTGCAGGCCTCACCCGGTGACTGACATGGTTTGTACAGATATCCTCGTGCCTGTCTGTCTGACAAGAGAGAGGGAACACTGAAGCGCAAGAAAAACACAGCCATTTGTGTCAGACAATACTGAGGAAACGTGAGACAGACCAGGACCCTCTTTGCTGCAGCCAACCACAACCCAGCCAGATGCTGAGGACCGCTGGTCTGGGACAGAGGAACTCGCACCCACCACAGGGAGCGACAGCAAGGCCAACTGGGTCTCGACCGACTGAAGGTCATCATCAAGCTGATTGGGAGGCACAGTTGATCTTTTGCTTCCAAAGAATAAAAGCACCAACAACCTGTGTTCGCTCAACCCCCACCCCCACACAGACACACCGCTGGAGGCGAAAACACTGGCTCAGCCAATGAGACAGATCGATCAGGTGAAGACCCCACACAGACACGTGGCTGGCGGCAGAGTCGTGGCCGAGAGGCGAGCGGAGGCACTCCGTGGGGAGAAGCTGACTCATACCTGCTCCCTAGACGACAGCGGGAGGACCGGGGGTGCCGGGCTGTGCTTGCACTGGGGCATATAGCAAATCACCTTCCCCTCAGCCACACACGAACACACACACACGTTAGCACTCGCCAGTTCAGCATGGAGGGGCCACATGACGCTGAGCTGCACCACAACGGTGGGAGGAGAGAACAGAGGGAAAGATAACGGGGAAATGGCGCCTCTCCAGCTTCCATTGTCGTAGGTAATTACAGCAGCCTGCGAAGGGGACTCAAGGTGACAGCACTTGTAGAACATTGTTAAGCAGAGAGACTAATGAATACGCAAAAGAGTTAATCGGTCGCCGCATTTTTTTTTAAAACTATAAATACACAGTTAATAAGAGTTAATGACCTCTTGTTGCCAAAAATCAGTGTTTGCTTGTTGTTTTTCCATTCATACATTCACACTACCCCTGGTTACAGAAATAATGAGTACATGAGAAGGGGGCGGGGCTAACAACAATGACATCGCAATGACATCTGCTCCCGTGGATCGTCTTTCATGGCCCTGCTGGGGGCGCGTGACTCGCCAACAGGGAAACAACCCCGACCACCTGGCACTGTGTAATCCTGGGAATTTAAGTGGGTTGTGCCTCCTGGAGAAGGAGGGGATCTGGTTACTGTGGTGGGGGGGGATAAGGGGGAGCTGGAGCAACAGTCAGAAAGGAGACTGAAAGATAAAGTGGGGCACAAGGCCTCAGAGGTGTGTGAGAAGGTGTGAGGAATGTCTGTGATTGACACAGGGGTGATAATGGGCTATTTAAAGGCCTGTGGAGTGTGAATGTGTGTGTGTGTGTGTGTGTGTGTGTGTGTGTGTGTGTGTGTGTGAGTGAGTGTGAGAGAGAGAGACAGAGACAGGAGGCGTATTGAGCCTGATGCCGGCACATGCTCAGCCCCCTAGGGGGCAGCTCATCAGGTGCAGAATAAGGAGGAAGTAGAAACCAGCGCTTACTGAAGAGCCCCCCCAAAAAAAGCTTGTTGGGATTTGGATTCATTAAACTGATCCAATTAAGTAATTAAGAGTCTGGATTATAAAGACACATGGGGGGGGGGTGTGTGTCTGGAGTGGACAAAGTCACGGCCACGTTCCATCCCATCGACACGGGGATGCAAAGAGCATCATCACGCACACAAAGAGCACGTCCGAGGGCCAGATAACGTGTGCCCGGGTGCGGGCGGATAAATGCATTAATGAAGAGGAGCGGGAAGCCCGTCTCGAGCGAGCGAGCGAGCGAGCGAGGGGGCCGACCGCGCTCCGGCTGCCTCCGCCGCTCACATTATGCATGAGCTTCCAGCTTATCAGGTGACCTTTAAATTGGAGCCGCGGCGAGGCTGGAGTCCCGGGCCCCGGGGGCCGCTCTGATTGGCCGCCTGCTGCAAACCTGCTGACAATAGAAATTAGCAGAACCAGCGGGCATATCCAGAGGGGAAATTACATTAATATATATATTTATAGTTTCTCTCTTAAACACGCGCAAGGCAGAAAGTCATTATGCGCCCTGAAGCATGCGGTGCTGAGGCCGAGGCCGCTATTACCTGCGCCTCGGTCGCAATGCATTGCGCTTTAATGACGCGGCTCCGGCCACTTCTGATTGCACGATAAATATTACATGGCTGTGGGTGGGCGCGGCGCCCTGGGATGGGGGTGCTCCGAGGCCTGCGAGCAAATCCTGAGAGCCGGATAATTAAAAGGCGTGTTTAAAAGCGAACCCCGCAGGACCTCGGCTCTAGAAGGCGAGCCGCCGTGACGCGCGGCTGCGCTCCCCTCCCGTTCGAACGAGGTCGGCGAAAAGCTGTGTCATCTCCTCTTGCGATTTCGAGAATCTGCGTGACGACAAACACGTGTCGGGATGGAGCACCGAGCTCAGTTGCTTACGTTTCCATTGTGGCCGGTGGGCTTGTGCTGCGCTCAGTCTGTGTCTGTGTGTGTGTGTGTGTGTGTGTGTGTGTGTGTGTGTGTGTGTGTGTGTGTGCGCACGTGTGTATGAGACTGTCAGAGATGCTCCTAAACTGTCATCTTTATCACCGTGACAGAAGCATAGACACTAACATTTGCACACAGGCACACACACACACACACACACACACACTCCAACATGCTGTCAGTGTTGTTCTGGTTGTGAACTGCCATAAACCTGTGTAAACCAAGTAATCCATGACTGCCTTGCACAACTGACAACTGAACGACTGAAAACTGGCCACACGTATCCGTTTGATCCCGGTTGTATTTACAAAATATTTAATTTCCTTTAGAAATGGTTTTCCCAAGTGACACAAACTTAAAATCACCGCACACTGCTGCCATTGTGTCACACCAACCTGCCCTGGTCACACGTCCACCTCACACTCACACTGTTCCATTTAGGACTGTGACAGTACAGGGGGGGCAGGGGGGGTTGGCTGGAATGGAGGGGGCAAGAAGGCCACCGCTTAACTGCTCCATCTTCGTGGGGTGAGTAAAGGAGCTGTCAGCGATGGGTGCGAGGGACAGGACACAGCACCAGCACCGGCTGCACAAATTTGTCAAAGCGAGAAAAAAAACACACACACGCGCACACACACACACACACACACACACACACACACACACACACACACACACACACACACACAGGGCTGTGGCAGAGACGCGGGGGCGGCGCTCGGTGGCCCACCTTATCAGCGCTGGCCACATTCCTAGCAGGTAGATAAAGGAGGCCAAATTAACTAGATCACAGGGTGCCTGGCAGTGATGAATGGGGTGTGAAGGCCCTACACCTTGCAGATAAGAAAGAAAATAATCATAATAACGCCTGGGCCCTGGGACAACCCACAATGCTGCAGCAGCAGGCAGAGCGCTGGCTTGCCCATTCACCCTTCACCTAGAGATGGCCCAACCGCTCGGTCCACCGATGGTCCACTGTGCCCTATTAATACCACTATAAGGGTGGACTAATCTCAGCATGAGGGGAACCAAGTTGGTCATTTTTGGCGTGATCTCAGGTGGCATCGTCCCTCGTCTACAACCTGCTGGGCTCCTCCGAGCTGTTCGAGCGCTCTTCTCCGCCCCCTGAAGCCCGCGGTGCTCTTCTGCTGCTAATCCTGCCACTTGGAGGGCGGGAGGCCTCACACCTAAGCACTTGTCCCTAAAAGTTTGACAGGTTCCAGCCTCAGCAGGGGGCTTGCTGCTGCACCCTGGGACACTGACGTGCTTCAGAAAACATCCAGCTGTAAAAATAGATAACAGGCTGAAGCTGTGTCGCTCAGCCAGGAAAAATGACTTCTGGCGACTGCACTTTACAGTCTCACTTCAGCGGGTCAGAGTTTGACTGCGGACAAATCTGGCCTGACAGAGAGCTGGATCGCGATCGGCTGCGCCGGTCACTTCCTCTGCCGTGCTGAAGCTTTGCAGGTGAAGCCTTTCGTTTTTTTTTTTTTTTTTTTTTTTAAACCAAGCAATGGAGTTTTCATAATTTAACAGTAAACACAGCTCGGAATGAAACGAGGCAAAGCGGCGCTGTGGAAGTGCACAGTTTGATGAAACATTATTACCATCCGCGTTTTTTTTTTATTACCCAATTAAAACAGTGGCAGACAACAGCAGAGATGCAGGCAGCGCCTCCACAATGACCTGTTGTTCGCCGGAATCTGTTTAGCGAGCAGGATAAATGCATTAGCACCCTGTTCCTTAGCGCTGCTTCGTACAGCACAGCTCAGAAGCTGGTTAGAGTCTCAAAGCTGCCCTTTTGAGGGGAAAAAACCTCCATAAAGTCATTATAACACCCAGTTAGAGCAGGCGAAGGCAGAGCTGTATCGGGGTTACGGGAAGACGGGTCTGCGAAGTCACGGTAAATAAGCCGGCCGGCGCTGCCGGGGTGTGCGACAGGAGTGCCTGCGTGGTGGATGTACACGGCGAGGACTGACTGCGTCGTCTCAGCTCGTGCTCCTTGACAGGACGCTGCGGCTGGGGAAGGGGGCCGAGGAGGAGCCGCGTGAAAAATGACTCTCTCGACGTCGGAGTAAGTACGCCGTCACATGCGGCAAAACACTTTCCTCTTGCCCTCAAATAAAATTACCGGTCGCCAGCAGCCGAGCGCTTCCTGCGAGGTGCCGTCGGGAGGCCGTGGATGACGGACTGCGGCTCCCCCGTGGAAGGGATGTTGCTGCGTCTCATTAGGTACGAGATCCGTCAAAAGGGGGCCGACCGGGGAGGCTCTTGAATCACATCTGCGTGCCGCAACGCCCCAAAAATACGGCTGCAGAAGCTATACAAAGGAAGAGTCTGAGCGACATTGGGGTCCACCTGCCACCTGGAATCCTTGGCACTGTGTCAGGCCAGAGTGGCCCAGGACGGGGTGGGGGACATAAAGCTCCCTCTGTCGTTTCTTTGCCAAACAGGATGAAATACAGCATGGTGTGTAAAGGGCTGACGGCGCCCGGCTCTGTGGCGGAGGCTCCAGGCCTGGCACGACACCCGACAAAAGAGCCCCTGTGTGAGTCAGAGGGGGCACTGCCCCCCGTCCCCCCTCGGACAGCTGCAGTGGGGAGGAGGAGGGACAACACATCCTTTCACTGGCAGAATCACACACACCGAGTGTGCTGTGGCAGGCCTGGGAGGGCTGGGGCGTTTTCGGGGAGTTTGGGGCAGCAGGGGTCTCGTGTGGGCGGAGTCTGCGCGCTGGGGTTGCGTTCCTGCTCCCGCGCTTGTTTGTTTGTTACTTTTAATAACACAGATGATTTATTGTGTGCACTCTTTCTGGGTCATTGCCTTTTCCCCAAAATAATTGAACACGTAATAAAACCGAGAGCATAAATGCACCAGAGAAAGAATTAAATTATTTATAAGTGGATAAAAATAAGCATCGCAAAATACGTCCAAGAAACCCATGGTGTGCGTGTGTGTGTGTGTGTGTGTGTGTGTGTACGTCTCTTAAACCCAGTGTATTTTTAATCCAGCAAATCAATAAGTAATGCTCTGTTGATGGCTGCCTGCATGTGGACAGGTGTGTGTGGGTCCCCCTCCCACACCCTGTCCCCTGGGCTCAAACCTGCCACCTGTTCCCTGGGCTCAAACCTGGGTTTCACAGCACATCACATGTTAAAGCAAAGTGAACGTGGTGGAATGTTCACGAGAAGGTATCGGTCAGATAAACTGCTCCTACCGGGCGCCGTGGACCAGCAGGGTCCTGGGAAAACAGCTCTGCTAATTAACAGAGATTTACATAAAGAACAAGATTAATAACACACTCCCCTCCTTTCACTGTTCAAATCTGACACAGGACTACAAAGAAAGAGGTTTCTTTGGTATTTTTCTGTTTCCCCATGTTTCTCCCCACGCGACGTCAGGCTGCACGGCCCCCCCAGGGAGCGGCCTGAGCGAAACCTGCTGTACCTGATGCCAGAGAGGCCCCCAGCAGCAGTGCGTGTGGCTCGGTGCCTCTGCAGAAAATTGAAGGTTTAAATATTTAAGATTTTTTATGAACTGTTGATTTGAGGCAGAACAGCTGCTCCGTCATTTGGACTTTTCTAAAGGGAATAGCTGACGAGAGGCGGCGTCTGCACTTCACCTCAGTTTACTCCCCCCCCCCCCCCCCCGCCCCCCCCGTTCCGTCTGGGGTGGAAATGTCCTCTGAGTTTACTCAGANCCCCCCCCCCCCCCCCGGGCACTTCAGATGTAGACTCAAGGCAGAAGCCACAGCTTCTCTCTACCCGGCACATCCATACGCACCCCGCCTCACCTATTCTGAGCCGCACCCACCTCCCTCCCCAGCACTGAGCCCAACTCACTGTTCATGTTCTTGAAGATGTTGAGGATGGGAAGGATCTGTCGGTAGTAAGGAACGAGCGCCTCCCCCACCATGTCCGCTGACACGACCAGGTGCTGCAGGACCTTCAGCGTGGTGCAGATCACCTTCCTGTTCCGTGTGTTCAGGGCATCTGAGGGCAAAGGTCACAGCTGCGTGGTGAGCAGTGAAGGATGACGACCATGTCTTCTGGACACGCACTCATTCACGTTCCCAAGAAACTGATTAGGAACGACCAATTCTGCACTTCATCGCATGCAATTTTCATAGTGATAAGAATAATCCTCCGTACATCAGTAAGTAAATCCAGCTAAGACATTCACGCGCACACACACACACACACACGCCCACGTGCTCCTTCCTTGAAATCAATTTCTTGTGTGGAGCTTTGACTTAAATGCTTGGCTGCCGTCAGACATTTTCAATGCAGCAGGGAGAGCGAATAAGTGAAAGCCAATCAAGGGGCCATTTGGGAGACAGCAGCACTTAGCCAAGGCTCCCGCAGTCCCGGGGGGGTTTAGGGCTCAGGCAGCGTGTGTGTGTGTGTGTGTGTGTGTGTGTGTGTGTGTGTGTGTATGTGTGTGTGTTACGAAGGCTCTCAGGTGACGCCGTACACCTGTTTGCCCCCTCAACTCTTGCTGACACTACCTCTGCTCAGAGGCACGCCGCTGCAGCTCTCACGACTCTGAGAAGCATTGATCTCGCGCCTCGTTCGTGCGCAGCAGCAGTCACCCCCGGCACAACACACACTCATCCCCCAGCAGAAACTTCCGACTTCAAAGCAGGCTGCATCCACAGTACACACACACACACACACACACACACACACACGGGCGGGAGCAGGCGGGATTGCAGGTAGCGCTGCCGCTTTGCAATGGGTTTGAATCCCACCTCCTGCTGTTCTGCCCTCGATCGAGGTACTGACCCTGAACCGAAGATTACCCCGTGGTGTAAATGGGTATAAACCTAACCGCGTGCTCCGAAGAAGCATCAGATAAATGAATGATGATAATAACAAATTGTTCCACGCACGTCGCCATAGTGACACACAGGTGAGGCGAGGAGCCGTGACAGCGCGTGCGCCTGATCCTACCCGTCGGCCGGATTTAACCCGACACGAGCGTTCGCCGTCGCGCTGCTCAACGGGACACACGGACACCGATTTGTCACTCGTTCACACGTGTCTCCCGTGGCGTTCAGCACATTCCGCCAGATCTCCTCACACAGGATGCCTCATCGTGTAAAATGACAGCCTTTTAAATCGCATATAAAGACAATAAAGCGATAGTTACGGCGCATACAAGCGGCTCCGTGTGCCTGTGACATTTGGACTGTGGGAGAGTTTAATTATTCATCCGTTCTCACCTTGTGAAAGGAGAGATTCTGAGTCAGTTTGTACCAGAGTGGTGCGCACCACGCCAGAACTCATATGAATAAAGTAATCATTTATTCATGCCAGACTATTAGATTTGTAGCACAGAAAAGAAGTCATAAATCCACCCCCCCAAATGTCACAGGTGGGTGACATTTTCAAGATTTTGCTGGATTGTATTTATCATATATTTATTCATTTGTGTTGCAGGCAGAAATGGATTGTGCCCTGCTTAAGCTCTGGATTTCTTTATAATGAAAGTTTAATTTCAGCCTGGGAAGAATAAATGTTTTTTCAACGTGGGTGTCAGCTTGATGGAGACATAACAGAGGATTTTGTTTTTTATTAAAGTGCAACAAGGTAGGTTATCAAAATGAAATGATTTTGCTCTAATTTCCGCTTTCGCTCCCGCTTGTCAGGTAGCGTGGCGGCGGGGCCTTCAGGAGGACGCCGGCGAAATGGGAATAGAAACAGACGGAGAGATCAGTCGCAGCTAAGAACATCTGTTGCCAGGGCACGATGAAACAAAAGATCACACGCTGGCGATGTCATTTCGAGTTTTGGTCAAAGGAAAAAAGACGTACAGGTGTGTTTAACGGAGGTAATTATGGAAATGAGAGGCTGCCGTTCACACGCTGCTTTTCACGTGTGGATGGATAAACAGCTAACGCCCCCCCAGCAGATTCTTCTAGAACGCTATTATGAAACTGTTGCTAAACGTGAGCGCGGCGGCGGGGGGCAAGACAACGCATGGGTCCCCGTGTCCGGTGCTGTCACCGGGTCACCCAGAGCCATTGTTCGTATGCGCGGACCACACCTGGCGCACGCAGGTGCAGCGCAGATCCACGCTACTTCTGTGCCACACAGCTTCCTGCGTTTATGATCCTTTCTTCATTTGGGAGTAATTAACGTGTCGAAAAGATGAGCGAAGGTGTCAGAAATGTGCGTCTTTTAATAACGAGAAAGCCAATAATGTTGGAGCCATTTAAAATGCCAATATCGTAACTAGGTGTTTGTCTTCAGGTGACGTGAATCACCTTCGCTCCCGGACTCAAAGGCGGGATCAGCAAGGAAAGAGCGACTCTCGAAGCGGGAGAAAAACACGTTAAGTGTTTCGTATTCATCCATCTGAGAGCGAGTTTTACGGGCTGAAAGAGGCTGTTCCAGGCTGCCGGCTCTCTGGAAAAAAATGACATACATTTATCATATTTATGATTTATCAATATATTATTTTCTGTTGTTTAAAAGCACCAGGAAGCAGGTGGATGCATGGCTGGTCTGCAATTGCTCTCTCCTAAATGAAATCAATTAATAATTCACACGGAGCAGCTGGAAAAACTGGAGGGTCTAAAAAAACTTTAATAGGATGGGACACAAAGCCGATATGCAGCCACGCATTCGCCGAATGCCACACAAACCCACGGACACACCGGCGTGGTAAATGCTAGGTTGAATCAAACCATCGCGGTGTTGATGGAATAGGGGGTACAAAAAGCTTTTTCATTCTCTAGTGATCCAGAAAGTTCTGGAAAACGGGGCAAAGAAATGGCCCCACGTCTCCAACACTTTCTGCTAGGGTCTTTATTACAATTCCCTTCTGCATCAGAGACCAAACGGGTGGGACAGCTTGATGTGAGCGAGTGTGTTTGCCTCTGCGCGTGCGGAGTTTTTCTCTCTTGGCCTCGGTGCCTCTGTCTAAGTAGAACAACATCGAACACTTCAAATAACGGTCGTTCGCTGACTGACCTCCATGTGACCCCCGTCCTACATGCGCAAAGGTGTTGCCCTACTGCCGCCTTCGCTGACGCACACTAGACCCCCATGGACCAGGAAGGAAGTTGTGACAATACAGGACAGAGTTTATTCTGTCTCTGTGTAACCAGACCAGGACCTGATCATTTACATGTATTCATTCAGCAAAGCTTTTCTCCAACGTGAAGAACAATGCCTGCTGAATAGTATTTAGCTGAACCTTTATCCAAAGTAACTTACACTACACTAACCTGTCTCCAGTCATTCACATATCTATAGACCAGAAAAGCGTAACGCACTGATATAACACACATGCAAAAGGTAACTTATAGTCGCCAATTAACCTGCGACGTAACCTTTGGACAGGGGGAGGAAACAGAGCACCTGGAGGAAACGGAGCTGGGATCAAATCCAGAGGACTGTGATCAGTACTGTTGCTGGGCTGTGGATGAACCACAACACGGTGGTGGTGGGGGGTTACTCACTTTTGATGGGGATGATGAGCTGAGGGATGACGGGAAGGATCTTGGTGCCGCCATGCTCCAGCATGTCGTGGACACCCTGGCGGGCGAAGAACTGGTAGGGATGCACAGTTTCGCATAGCCCATCGAAGAACAGTGGCAGGTAGTGGTGGTAGTCCAGCTTCTCGATCTCCACCTGAGGACACACACAGAGCAGAGGATGCTGATGAGGAAAGGTGGGGTAGGTTTGGTCTCTAGCAGCTGTTTCTTGCAGTGGACCGTAGCACCGCCTTCACCACACCTGCATCTCCATCCATCCATTCATCCATCACTGTAGCTGAATGTAGCAAAGCAGACCGTCACATCTAAACACCACGTGCAGTGATCCTGTGTCAGTATCAAACTGGCACGTGAAGTGAGGGGCTGAGTGGAACGTGGGGCGTCATCATATGGAGTGAGAGGGGATCTTGTAATTAGAGGTGATCTTGACAGAATTAATGTTTAACTGTGAGGAAGAGCAGCTGTTGGAGCCTGGGCGGATGTGGGGGTGTCGACTGCCAGCTGTTCATGGCACGCCGCCTGAGGGATTCCAGAGGCCTCTGAAAGAACGTTACAGCAACGCCAAGAGGGCAAAAGGCCACCAGGATGAGCTCAGAAGCCTTGACATCAAAGTGGAGGGTAAGAATAGAATCCACAGTTGGTTGCTAGAGACCCACCACTCCTCAGCCAGGACCGAGGTCACGAGTCACCGTGGAGCCATTGGCGACATCGATACATGTAAATAGAGACTCAGGAGGCAGGTAATGCTTTGGAAAGGGCACAAGCGGGTTATTGCAGAATGTGCAACTATTGTCAGTCATTACTGCTGAAATATTTGGAAATCTAAAAACCACTTATAGGGTATAATAAGACAGAGAAGAAAGGGGAGCACAGCCACTTTAAACGTGCATCTTCAGGACAAAACGACTGAGGAACAGAGTACTTGCAGTGTAAATGGCTGCACATTATTACAGTGGTATGAAAGACCATAGATTGGCAGGGAGAAAGCGTGAGAGACGGAGATGCTGGAGGAGCTCCTCACAGGGGGTGCTGCACACAATGGCTGCGCCATGGTTGCATTTGATTCTAGAAGCTCCTCACAGCACAGATTTCCTCAGCTCCGAGCTGCTGTTAGCTGAGCCCCAAGTGCCTGGCTTTAGCGTCTCCTGCTCCACAGCGAGTGAGCGGCACCCGCAATGCCCCTCTACTCACCGGCAATGTCTCTCCTGTTCTCCAGCTACCAGGGAAAGCCATAAACAGCTAGGATGTTGCCAGTGGTTGCGCAGCAGATGTGGCTCTAAACATGCCCCGTGGGTTGAGGAGTCACGCAAAGCGGCAGCCCCGACTCTGCAACCACCGGCTCTGTGGACCCCGGCAGGGAATTGTGGGGGGGGGCACTGAAACTAAGAGGCTCCCCGGTGTGGAGCCGTTATAATTAGAGAGGAACATTACACTTTATGAGAAGGGACAGATGAGGTCTCACACTGCATGGGGGAGGGGGCCATGCTGCTATGCACCCAATGGGAGTGAGCTCTGCACGGGGGGTCAAAATGGAATGGGACGCAAATGCAGTGACCCCTCATTTAATACGTCATCTACACCCAGCAAGAACTAGACATAGATTACAGTCTAAATACCAATGTAGAGAGAACACACACTTTCTCTCTCACATACACACACACATGAAAGGAAATGTTTTTGATGTGTAGTGACAGTACAGGTCCCAAAAGGGGCTTTTGAGATCAAAGGCATCGTTTGTTGTTATGGTTACAGTCATTATCTTAATTCGAGGACAGGGCGGTTAGAGAGAGTCCCCCTCAGAGACACGGACCCCCCGCTGCCATTAGAGCACCCCTAGCTCACGGCTTAAACACAGCGCTTGCCAGCCACCACGGACTTGGCAACGCAAACAGTCAGCAAGACACACATGCAGGTCGGCCGCACGACGCCGTTGTGTGTACTCACACACACCGGGATATCAAACTGTGTCCGTGGGCAGCAGCAAAGCGCCGCTGTCTTCACAGGCCTCCCAGCTCGCTCACTTCCAGAGACTGGGCAAACGGAGAGCGGCATGAGGGACGAAGGGAGCGATGGTGGCAGAGATGGTGGGACGGAGGCGTGGAGGGAGCGAAAGGAGATGGAGTGCACTGGAGACTCCCTGCGCTTTGCTCCAGTTTGAAAAAGGTGAAGCGGCTAAATAAAGCGCAGATTGCAGAGAGCACCAGGCAGGCCGGCAGGCACGGACAGGGAAGTAGGGCAGTGCCGCTGTGAAGCGTGCCGAATGGTCGTGTGGGGGCAGGCGGGGTCGAGTAGGGGTCCCAAAACAAGATGGCGGGTACGGAGAGTAGATAGCTGCCACTTTCTCCTTCTTGTTCTACTTCTTTGTGACACGCCCCCTTCTGTGGAGACAGATGAGGTAGGAAACCAATATTCTGCTGCTCCTCTGATGGACACTGACCTCATAAGAGCAGATGTGTGTGTGTGTGTGTGTGTGTGTGTTTGTGTGTGGTTGCTGCCAGACGAATGCAGCACATATTTAATTGATCTCCACAAATATTACAAAATCTCTAACAAAGTGAGCCCGAGGGAGATCTGCCCTGTCAGTCGCCAGCTGATGAAGATCCCGCTTTGAGGCTCCTTTCACACACTTTGCTCATTTCAATTTATTCCAATTTAAAGTTGCCCTTGCAGCTTTTCTCTTAACTCGTTTTGAGGCCTGCGACAGAAAAACACACCACCTTCTTAAAAACACATTAAATATGAATCTGCTTACGACACGTTTCCCTTTGCCCGCGATGCGCGGCCGGCGCGAGGTCCGAATGCTGTTTATCCACTGCGGACTCCAACGCGGGCTTCAAACGTGCTGAGGGAAAATCCTGACTTCTCCTTGATTTGGAAAATGCTTTGACAACAAAACAATGTTTTCTCTGAATAAACAAAAGCTGGCGCTAGAGTCTGCAGGTCAGGAAGTGGGAGGCCACAGCAGGGGGGGGGGGGGGGGGGGGGGGGGGGGGGGGGGGGGGGGGGGGGGGGGGGGGGGGGGGGGGGGGCTGAGGACAGGGTCAGTTAAGTGGTCAATGAAAAGACTGTCAACCGGTGGCTGCGATCAAGATGTTGATCTCCAGAAGCCGCCACCGGCTGCCCCCAAACAAACCGTCCTCCGGTCAGACACACAGGTATTAAGGCCGATTACCCCACCCGCTCTCCATTTAGGTGAGTAGACGGAGCGGGAGTAGAGATAAAGGACCTGTTAAAAAATGTCAAGTGGGACTTGAAGACGGATCCCCTGTTACTCTACACTAATGTAGGGGAGAGACAGAGAAATATGGCCTTGCCGCCTGATCTGAGGAGAGGCGTGGAGAAAGAAAGTGAGGGTGGACGAGTCACATGGCTGGTGGCCAAAAGGTCACACGTGCCTCTAAGCATAGCCAGTCGTCCTCTGCAACAGTGGGCAGGTCAGCGGGCAGGTGCCGCCTCTGGGCACACGAGTGACAGCCCGTAACTAAAGTTAGGTCAGCGCAGGCACAGAACACTCCTCTGGGCACTCGCATCAGATCTGCTGTCGGTGCAAGACAAAGACAAATGTTTGTAACGCGTCACTGTCACCCCGGTGGGGACGACGTTCCCCTGCACTGATCGCAGCCTTCGCGCAGCCTTTCCTGGGGTGGCACCTTTGCGGGACGACGGGATGAACCAGCAGCCAAGGCGGAGCCCTTCACTGACGTCAACAGAGACCGGAATAGCAGCGAGTGTCTTCTGAAAAGCCATCGGTCACTAGCGTGTCCGAGGACAAACGCAGCCGTCGGGGCGTGAGGACTTGAGTCAGCGGCGGCATCGCAGGCAGCTCTCTGTGATGGCGTTTAGTTTAATTAAAGGGGCTGCGCGGGTTGGGCAGGACAGCGGGAGGGGGGCTTGAGGGGGCGTGAGTGTGTCACGTGGGCACAGGCGCTCTGAGCTGTAGGACAGAAGCTTTTAAGCAGAATTACTGCTGAGGCTTTCTGCTGCCTGCCTGCTCTTATTTCATCCCACCAATATGTCTCTGCGCTCAATTAATGGATCAAACAGACTGCCATCGAGCAACAGGGTCCATTTGAGCTCACAGCAAATTGTGGCCCCCTCACCTCGGTGAAGCCACGCTGGCCCCTTCTCAACACCACTCTTTCTACCTGTGAGCGGCAAGTTCATCCGTCGGACAGAGAAAACAGACGTTTCACCCGCGAGCGATCGTGGCAGTAGCAGCGCACGCGACAGCAGTACGGACGACTGGCGATGGCGGCTGCGTAGGTCACAGCAACGCTGCTGGAAGTTGTGTCTGTAATGTTTACAGAGACAGTGCCCGATTTTGTCAGGGAGCCCCACCAGCCCCGACGTGACGCCACCAACTGGTCTTCACAAAGGAGCCATGTGAGCGAGCAGCTTGACTAGCGGGGCCGCCCGGCCAGCGAAAAGCCTCCTTTATTTGTTCCGTCCTTCAAGGGTGCGATGGAAGGGAGACATCAATAACACAACTAAACTGGAGACAATTTAGCCTTTCCTGTAGAGTTGTAGTGACTGCTCTCCGGATGCTCATTCATCCCTGTTTTCTTTCATCTCTCTCAGAGGTAGGCCTCGCCTCAGGCTCAGTTTAGGGCACAGACAGCTGGGAACCCCCCTGCCTGCCATTCCCCTCCGCCCTGGTGCCCCCGCGGCCTTTATTATTACTGTTGCATTATTGATTGGCTGAGCAAAGCCTCTTACAGCGCTGTCAGTCTCACACTGCAACCGTGCATTGAGCTGGGTGTTTACTGAAGAGCTCCGACTCGGCCCCCTCCGTGCTGCTTGGTTTTTCCGGGCTGCCCCCCACGCGAGGAGATGGGGAGTAAGCATGGGCGGCTCTGTCATCCAAACAGCTGGATGTCCCTGTCGCTGCTGCCTGGGAGGCAAGGTGGTATGAGGAGCAGGACTTCCCTGTTGAATGCTGGGAAAATGGCTCAGCCCCCACCTTGCCATCCAGGCTGAGGGGGCTCACAATGCCACATCTCACACCCCCATTCAAATCACTTTGAGCACCATTAAGAAGACTCGGGTGGCAGCTAATGGAGAAAAATGGTCTCAGTCTGTGTAAGTATGTGTGAGAGGCCCAGCACAAAGGCCCATCACTGCAGACCCATCTCCCCGCACCCTCACTGCCCTCCACTGGCATGTGGGGGTTGGGTTGGGCTGGGCTGGGGAGGGGGGGGGGTTCACTACGCATATTAAGAGAGATAAGCGAGTCATTTATAAAATGTTTTTTCTTTCTCTAAAATGTTTGATGTGGAGAGGGCAGCGTGTGTGGAGCCAGGACTGGTGGGGCAGTGGGAGTGGGGGGGGGGGTGATCGTAGAACCTGCTGCGGGGAAAAAAGGAGCCGTTAATAAGAAAAAATGAGGAGGCAAAGGGAGCCTTTGGATGAAATATGACTTTTCTCTCTGTTCTGCGGGTGAGAAGAGGCCACCGTATCTGGGCTAAGTGGCCAGGCCATTTCCACCGCCTTTCCAAATGGCTGAGTAGATATTAGGATTTTACAGCCTATTACACATGATAATTGGGGAACATATTGAATTCGGGGCAATCTTCTATCTGGCCATATATAAATGTATAAAGATACATATAATTTATGGTTTGTTTACAGTGTTTGTATGTTTGAATGTCCAAGCACGCTCTGGAATTCAGAAGCGCCGCTCTACTAATTGGATGGCTTAAAAACAGGGATCGGGTCTGATTTTATCTGCATTAATTTGCTGAGAGGAAACGGACGCCATCTCACGCCGACAGTTTACATGCAAGATGAATCGAGGACTGTGCCCCCCCCCCAGGCACCCCAGACGGCACAGCGATGTACGGTGTCTTTGGGGACTAGGGAAAATTTGCGTCCACAAAGGGCCGCACGGAAGCTCCACTGCTGAGTGGCAGCAAGAGGTTTGACTGAGTACCGTCTCACTCCGATTAACCCGCCGCCCGCTGCCTCGCCGCCCGCTGCCTCGCTACCCGGTGCCCAGTGCTCAGTAGCAGCGAGCATATGGACAGGAAGCTGGCGTTGGCCCCGGGACAGACTCCGTTGGCTCTGCGTTCGCCAGAGTGGACTGTTTTAACTACAAACCGGTTCTGGCCCAGCATTAGTCATGCGGTGTTGTCAGCTACTGTTGGGTGAGCTCCTGGCTGCTGTAAGGCTGCCATGTGGGAAATGGCCACCTGGTGCTCTACCACGAGCACTTGCTCCACTCCAACGGCGCAGACACCCGAAGAGGTGTGCTGACTCGACAGCACCCTCAAGGACGGCCTCGGAGGCCCGTCTTCCGCTCGCTCGGAACTCGCCGACGCAGCTGTGGCTTGCGGGCGCGACACCGCTGAGGTGGAGGGTCAAACGAGCAGGAATCCAATCTCCAGAAGCCTCGAGTCAGCAGGCCGCACGCGCGCTGGCTTTTGTCTGCCAGTTTGGCTGAAGATGGAAGAACAACAATGGGAAAGTCCTTTGCACAGAGCACTGAGTGACGGCGCAAACAAGGCTACGGAAAGGGACTCCTCTCGGTCAGAACCCAAGGCTTGAGAGACCCCCGGCTCGGCTCCCTAGGCGTGGCTCCAGCCGCACCCGACGGCGGGCATTAACTAGCAGGGTGCCCGTCCTGGGAGCTTCAATCACCGCCTTCCTCTCCTGCTCCATTACACATGCTGATCTGATTGCCTTCATTCATTATTTAATGAAAATGCAGTGGCCTTGATGTAGAGCACTTTATGAGAGTTTAAATTTTAAACACTTGAAAATTGACTGGTAATTTAGAACTAAATTCCCTACTGGTGGAGAAACCGAGCTGGTTTTCCCAGGGATAGACAGACATGCCCCCCCAAGACCTCCACCTGTTGCCACTCACGCCAAACAGCCACTTCCATTAACACGTTTCACCTTCCAGGTTTTTAAACCAAACGGCGTAATGATACGTTGACAGGGACATTCAAAATGTCATTTTCTGCAGCACATAAAATCTTACGATCTATGCACAAGGCCCGCAAGTGACAAAATGTGGCGTCGGTGGCGACTGGTGTGATGAAATAGTTTTAAAGAGGTGATAGGTCAAACGCAGTGACAAAACAGGGCAGCGGAGGAAGCAAGAGCGCGTATGAGACAATGACAACTCCGGCGCCACAGAGAAATGACGACGGGGGAGGGAAGACATTCTTAACAGAATTCAGAGCTCTCTGTGCCAGATTTCCTGAGCCACTTTTCAAATGGTTGTCACTTCAGTTATAACGCTGCTGCCATTGATAATGTCCATTAAACAAGCAGGCGTGTCATCTTCCCTTCTTGCTGCTGTTGTCTTTCGTTGCTTCCAGATGCTGTGCTGTCAGGGTTAGTTCCTCTGCTGGTCAGTGATGACCTCTCCCTGGTCTCACCCTGTCTAAATCATCTCCAAGTGCGTCCCCACTCGTGCCGGATCAGCTTTCTGTGCTTCCACAGTAACTGCTGGCGCTCCTCGGCTTAACCCCCGACCGCCTCCGGACCACCCCTCCCTGTGACCCAGCCTCCTCCCACCACCTTTACAATGCAGAACATGTGAAGGAGGTCATTTCCTACTCGAACCGCCCACCTGAGTGAACCAGGCAGTGAAACGGGAGGATTCAGATGGAGAAGTGGTGGAGAGGCAGCCCCCGCGGCAGGGGACACCAGGCTCTCATCCTCCGTGTTTTAATTAGCATGATGGCTGGGGGTTGATAAGGGGGTCCAGATGTGCCAGGGCACACCAGGAGCAGCTCTTCCAAGCTGCCACGGAGCGCCAGGCACTCCGAGGCTGGCAGCTGGAGAAGCAGGCCGCTGGGGGCGCTTCATCTGTCATACTTCAACGGGCCAGCTCCACATTTTTGTTAATAAGCTCTTTCTCCACTTTATCACCCAGCAATGGTGAAGGTCTTCAGTGAGCTTCTGTCTCAGTGCCCCTCAGAAAATCTCTCACACACACACACATTCTCAGGAGCTGCACTGCGAACAGGAGGACCTGCCAACAGGAGGTGTAGGAGTGGCTGAGTTTGATCTGTGACAAGCTGCTCCATCCTGTTCCATTTTTAGAGTATGACCAACAAACAAGGGTGAGAGGATGACAAGGGCAAGGCTGGCCCAACTTAAACAGGGGGCGGACCATAAGAAATCAGGTGACGGATGCATGGTGTTGAGTATCTCTCGAGACCCCACGTTGAGACTCAATTTTAAGACTCGGTGTTGAGCTTCTGTGTTGAAATTCCATGTCCAGGTTGTGTTGGCTGTTAGAGATACCGTTACGCAGAGACAAAGCTGGTCAATGGATTTGGGAGCACAGCATCCCATGAACTGAACGGCCAACTGCAAACATGAAAATCGCAGAATCTACCTGGAAACGGCAACACAGCGGCTTGGTCTGTGTGGACAGAGGACTCTCTCACACAGCCGCCACCGTTACCTCTAGCATAAACCAGGCTGGACTGAAAATCTTCAACCATGATGACAGCTGGAGACACTCCAGAGTATCCATGTCCTTTGGCAGGAAGCCTGGTTGAAAAGACATCCTTCACCCGAAACCCGTTTCCTGCAGTCAGGTCCCAACGAAAACTGTGGCTGTGATGAGTTCCTGCTTCCGCAGAGCCTTTCGCAGGTCTTTCATCAGCAATGTATAGCATGTATCTGCACTGAGGGCACTGAGGTCCAAGTTGTGAAAAAACAATTACAGTACAAGACAAAGTTCAACACTACAGTAATTCAGTGCGGTAAGTGAAAACCAAATACACGCTGCACCCTGTTTTTCATTGCTTCTTCACAAGTTCACACAGGATGGCTGAAGAAGCCAAAAAAGATCTTTTTGAAGGACAAAAGTCCACGGCCATATTAGGAGGCCCCTGATGTTTAAACATATCTAACAGTAAGCAGTTAAATCCACACGTGCATTTTAGTGTCTTGAGAAATGTGTGGACTAATATGTAAACAATACCAAATCCTGTAACTCCTTCTCTGTGTTTATGGTTACCAAATACATCTGGCAGACTCAACAGGGGCAACCTCGGCATCAAACTGAAGAAGACCAACTTTAACACGAATGACCCGGCTTCAACGTCAGACTCGAGTGTACCAGCCGTGTTTACAAGCGTACAATGCAGTCTCAGCTTCAAGAGCTGCATGACACTTCACGACAGTCCAAGGACAAACCATATCAGCTCTTCATCAGACCCACAATTTCCACCTTTTCTGCAAAGCCCGTCTGGAAATGTCACCAGACACCAGCCTACTGGGTGACATTCCCAGCAGGGGCCCAGGGGGTCAGTCTGCAGATGGGTTAGACTGGACTCATGAGGCACGACATGCATTTTCAAGAGTAACCAAACACACACACCCCCACACACACAAACACCTGACTAATCCAGTTTTCCTAGTCCTACTTGTCTTCAGGGTTCATCAAAGACGACAGTTAATGAGGACATTCGTCTTCAGTTGCTCTCTTGTCTTTTGCGCATCTTCTTGCAGCCTCAAAGTGAAGCACACACACACACACACACACACACACACACGAGCGTCTGCAAAGACACAAAGTCTAAAGAGAAAGGCAAACGTGTAGATATACACGCAGAAATGCACACGCATGTACGTGCAGAGGAAGACGCGTGCAGTCTAACGAAAAAGACAGGGAAATATAAAAGCAGTAATAGAGGAAGGAATTACGGCTCTCGTCTGCATTTGGCATTCAAATCCTGCGGCTCTGTCGGATGCATACGTGATCAAACGTCTGCGGAGACGATTGCCCCCCCGCACGCGCTCTGCTCTGCGCTGAAAGGCTTCATTAAAGCGCAAGGTTAGCGATATCACAGGCAATTTTCCATGGCGTTCGTAGGGAAGAGGACTTCATTGTTAAGAAACCATCAGCCCCCCAGACGAGCTATAATACAGAGCGGCGCTGGTGCTGTAATCTGGGAGATGGGCCGGGGCTAATGGGACTCTGACCTGCAATAGAGTGTGGGCACAGGGGTGCTGCGGAAGATCACCTGACATCGCTCATCCCGCTGCGAGCAGCTCTACACAAGACGGGGAGGGAGGCAAGAAGGATCGCTATGAATTTTTTGACAATGGAACGTCTCCGGTAATTGTTGGCACCGTGATGAATGGCGCCCTCCGAATTGGGCGCGCTTGTCCTTGGAAGCAGCCGAGGCGGAGGCACGGGGGAGGGCGCTCCTGAGATGAGCGACAGCCCCGTGTCCCATGCGGAGACGCTGCTTTCGGCTCGACCTCGGCATCCTCCTCAAGACGTTTCTCTGCTCTTGTCAAGCAGGGACAGAGGTTGTGTGTGCATGTTGGGGGGCAGGGGTGGGGGGGGGGCTGTTAGTCTGCAGCTGCCACAGTCAAAGACAGCCCGCTGCTCTGGAATACAGGCAGAAATACCGAGACGAGTATAGGCAGACATTTAAATGTACATTTATTCATTTGGCAGATGCTTCTCTCCAGAGTCTGCTAAATGAATAAAAGTCAAGCTTGATGTGCTGCCCCTGGATGCGGACTCACAGCGCCCTCGTTCCTGCGGCCTCATCGCTGTACCGCTGTCTCCCTGCACAGGCTGGACAGCGTCCCCGCCAAAGCCACCTGGATCCCATCGATAAGGCTCAGGGTAATTGGCATTTGCGTAAAGTGTGTCATTTCACAGGAACTGGGGGCATCGAAGTGGGTTTGAGCAACAGGACAAACTGCAAGGTCAGCATGTTGGGAGGGATGAGGGTGCAGCAAAGTGTGCATGTGGGGATGGGCGGGGGTAAGGGGAGGAGATGTGCCATGAATCTCTTCTGGAACACGGTAACCTGCGCACCGGAGCCGTTTCATTACACGCGATTTCACTGTGGGCTGGAAGGAGAGGAGGTGCTGCAGTAACAAGTATTTGTGTTACTGGGGGAAAGGGAGAGAGAGAGCGAGAGAGAGAGAGAGAGAGAGAGCAGCAGCAGCATCAGTGATGACTGGTGCCAGGGCTCATGGTGAGTATTGGGGTAACTTCAGCTGACAGGCCAGCATTTTTAAACCTAAATCTGCAGATGGATGGAGAGTCTTGGCTAATAATGTAACGTGCTGAGTCCCTTCATTGAGCTGCAGTCCTCTGGTGTTGCGTGCTCTGTGGTGTGACACATGGTACAGAAAGAGATCCAGAGAGAGCCGTGCTCATTAGCCAGATTAAACCCATAACCTGTAAATGCTCTCTCATCAGCATAATCGATGTGCTACTTCATTGCCTCCACTTATTGATCCTGCCTATCTGTGGCCTCTACACACTCACCGTGTTAATAGGACATCGGGGATGGGGTCTTGTCTCCTCCTTTGCCCCAGGAGTGTCTGTCCACCACCACCCCATCCCTGAACCACATTTCCTCACTAGCCCTGTCAATATCTTGTTGCTCTTGGGATCAAATGGTCAAGGGCTTTACTTGCTGCAGTCAGTCAATCACTGAGGACCACACAGCGTCCCTGTACAACATCTGAGGACCCAACCGCATCTCTGGACAGCATCCCTGAGGACCCCACAGCAACCCTGGACAGCATCTGAGGACCCGACCGCATCTCTGGACAGCAACCCTGGACAGCATCTGAGGACCCCACAGCATCCCTGAACAGCATCTGAGGACCCCACAGCAACCCTGGACAGCATCTGAGGACCCGACCGCATCTCTGGACAGCAACCCTGGACAGCATCTGAGGACCCCACAGCATCCCTGGACAGCATCTGAGGACCACACCGCATCTCTGGACAGCACCTCTGTGGACCACACCGTTTACCCCCCTGGTTAGTACCAGGCTGCACAGCAGTTACAGGTTTCTGACTGGAGGTTTTGGGAGCTGGAAGGAGAGGAGTGCTGTGACTCAATGACTGTGCCCTCTCACTCCTCACTGGGACCCACTCTCAAATGCACACCTACACCTGTTAAAAATGGCACATAATTGTATGGGAGCCGAGAGAAAGAACTCAAAGGCACACATCTCTCCACCTTCTGCTTAAATCGCATTTTCTCAGCATCCGCCAGGTTTCCCTTTCAAAGCAATTGCCTCCCATAGTTTAACCATCTCTTTAATGTTAAGCTTATTGTGTAAAGCACAATGCAAATGTTTCCGTTTCATTCAGCTCCCCAATTAGAGCCGGCAAAATCTAAATATAATCTCGATGAAAAATGACAGACTCATCATTCACAGCTGATAAAAACAGAAACTCTGCTTTCTGTTTCTTCATTGACAGTAAAAGAAAGGAACGGCTTCAGGAAGGAGGAAAGAGTGGAGAAGCGCAGCAGTTGTTCGAATCTCTGTTCACTGTGGGCTCGCAGGAAATGCCACTTATTTCCCATGCATTCCAGCATGGTCCAAGGCACCTGGACAGTGGCACTACAGGTCCTGGCCGGCCGCCTGTTCCGCCTTCCGAAGGCCGAGAAATTGCACCATCGGCCCTCTGAAAGGGGCCCATCGTCTAGGAAGAAAGGCAGCTGGGCTTTGCTCCATGCAGCTGGTGTCCCACAGCCCTGGAGCGCTTCCACTCAGCAGTACATTTGGCCACACTTTCTCCATACCCAGAACAACTCTAAATGAGTGCGGATGTGTCTCCTTTCCCGCATCCTGGCTCTCCATTTGTCCTGGGCCTCCCGTCGTTTAGATCGTGGGCACCATTTGCTGGGACGACTCGCACCGCAGACAAAGTCAGCAGCTCACTGCCATTTTAATTACTCCTTTCCCTCAAGCGGATCCGGGCACGGTCTTTAAGTGTACGGCTTGCAGCAAAGCTCAGGAGGGGCGGACAAAGAGGATGTGTTCAGAAAATAACTCTTTTTTGCACGGCCAGGAAGGCAGATGTGTTCCAGCTTCTCTGCCACATGAGAAACACCTCTGGAAGCTCTTAGTGTCAGCCTGCTTCCATTTATTCAGGAATATATGGCTTCTGCTTGCACTTAGTCTCTATCAGATGTCTCCTGTTGTATGCATGTGCCTAGTACCTGAAGTCTGCTGCACTCTGTTGGTCTGGTTCCCAGAAGGTTGTGTGCCTGAACCAACCTATAAACGGCAGAAACATTTAAGCAAAACTACCGCAGGAGAAACTGCAGGGACGAAAGTCCTCCTCCATCCAACCTGTGGAAAAGGTTGGCTTGAGCTCCAACGTAACTGTCCGATCGCTGCACTCCAAAGTCACCTCCTCCTACTTGCACGAGCATGAGGTTGGACAGCTCCAGTGAGAGTCCAGAAAGCCCCACTTTACAAGTTGTACGTCAGATGTTTACTAAGAACTATTTTCCGCCATTATGCCAGATTGTGGAGACACAGAATGACTTCCAGCTGGTAAAAGAGTCAAACAAATATGCACTTTCTCCTTACCTTTTAAACAAAGGTGGACTAGAGGAGAAAATGGATTCAAAATAGGCGGTACAATGTTTGCTATATGATAACATCACACCACCAGCAGAGGATGAAGGCTTACTTAAAATCCTACTGAAAATATCAAAGTGGTTGGTTAAAAAAAAAATTAAAAAAAAGGGTCTGTGATAAAATCTGGAGAAAACTAAAGTCATGTTAACTAGAATAGCAGCAAATTTAAGTGCTAATGGTCAAGACATAGAAGTTATTCAAAACTTGTATTTATTATGGATTATTTATTTACATTAGACTCAATAATCAACAACATTCGATATTCTGCACTTGGCAGAGTAGCAATGAAAGATCAAGACCATTAAATGTGCTGATGAGACCACAGAATGAAGAACAACTGATAAATCAATGACATTTTCAACACTATGAATATGAAGAACTGGACATTGAAAAACAGGGAAGCAGGGAAGCAAACACAAGGTCTACTTTGCACTGTGGGAGGACACCATGGAAAACAAATGGATGCTGGATCAAATAAAACCTGAATTTGAAGCACCAGGATGACGAAGATTATCATCCTTTGAACACATCATGGCAAGATTGGGTTCTCTCAAAAAATGAGGATAGTTGAAAGTTTTTGAGAAAGAAAAGGAGCAGGACCAGCAACCAGATGGATGGACACAATCACAGCAACAGCAGATGCTCATCGTTCCAAACTAAGGGTATAAGGGAAGGAGAGAACGTTCTGGAGAATCTACCTTCACTCAATGGCACTTAACAACGGCATCACGTCATGGGTCACTGGGGCTTGTGGGACTGGCAGCTCAGAGTGGCGTGGAATTTGGCTGAGGGGTGCTAGTCAGAACAAGCAGAGCAGGGAGCCGTCGAGCCGATACCGATAGACACCTCATTGCTTGGGAAATATCACGCAGCTCCTGTCTCGCTGAAGGGTGGGAGGGTCGCAGCCAGTAGAGCCTGGAGCAGGTGGGAGAGGCGTCCTGTGTTTTTCGCGTCTTTGAGCTTCAGTCAGGATGCTATCTGGGCGTTAGTAATTAAAAGCTGGAGGCGTCAAGGTGAAGTGTGTGGGCCTAGCTTGGCCGTCTCTGAATGAATTAGCAGTGATATACTCAGCCCGGTGGTGGATATCCCCCACGATCCCCTGCGGGGGAATTAGGCGAGTTTAAGAATAAAGGCCGCCAAACTGGGCCCTTTGTTACATTTAAATGCTGCACTATGTTCTCCAGACAGCCAGGCAGTAATCCATTGCAGCAGCCATTAGAGTTATTAGAAAGCTCACTCCGGGTGACGGATGTGGGCCAAGCCAGCCCCCGGCCCCCCAGTCCTCCGTCAGCTGTGACAGGGCTACACGGAACTGCCCGCTGCATGGAAATGCTGCCAATAAGCTAAATCATCTTCTGAAAAAAAAAAAAAAAACTCAAGAAGAAGAAAAGGGAGAGAGAGGAGTGGGACGGGGGTGGTGGGGGCCTGGAAGGGCCATTTCCTCGGCAAGTTCGGCAGATTGACAGACTGGAATGAACCGTGTCATAAATAAGGGCAGCGAAAAAGAGCCATCAAAGTCGGTCATCGAGGCCCTAAATGGAGCCCACCGTGTGTGTGTGACAGAGTGTGTGCCGGGTGCGTGGGGGCCAAGCGGGTAATTTAATCAAGGAAATTAGAGCTTTATGGGAATTTCTCCCATCTGATTAAAAATAAAAGACTGAAGAACTGGTGCATCCAGAGTTCTGATGCATTGCTGATAAAGAAATAATGCAACGTGACCAGGAAGCTGAATATCATCGCGTCAAAGCCATCGAGTTTATACCTTTGATGGAGGGTAATATAAAAAAATAAAACATTTGGAAGTGAAAGCCTGTCCAATTAATTCATAATGTATAATATAATGTACTGTAATATATATGGTATTTAGGCAGTGAAGAAATGGAGAGTCTAACCTTTCTTAGCTGAAGGACAAGACTATAAGTCTGACAGAGAAGCTGCAGGGTGTGGTTTGATCAGCCCATCACACCCAACTGCCACTATGCTGTTTGTGCAGTGCCTCTGTGGGGGAGCGGCTCACAAGGCGGTCAGAGGGAGACGCTCCAGAGGTGCTGGAGGGGCTTTGCAGAGGAGAAGCCTGCAGACTGACAGCTCTGAATCTGGTCTCCAACACTGGAAGAGTGATCTCAGTGGCATTCAACTAAAGTACAGCAACAGATGCACGAAACACAACCGACCACACTGATAGACCCCCCGCGGTCCAGTCACCTGTCCTCACAGTTTACCAAATTTACAAAACCGACAACATTGTAGATCCCGAGTTTAAGAAAACTGTCCAGCGTGGCTTCCAATGCTAAATAAGCCATACTGAACTACTTACAATTATCTACACATGTATACAGTCACACACAGACACACACGGGGCAACCTGGAGTCAATAGTTGACCAGAAGCACATCTTTGGACTGTGGGTAGAAAGTCACATGAATGCAGGGAGAACAGGCAAGCGTCACAGAGACAGAACTCTAACCACGGGCAGAGCCAGCCACCTGGGAGCTGTGAAGCCACAGTGCCACCGGAGGAGTCATCACACTACCCTACCAAACACACACTGTGCTGCCAGATGTGGGCTATCGGTTCATATTTCACGTCTGTGGAACTTCACGCCACAACCAGGCTTGCGTAACTCTGGGTAAGGTGCTAACTGTTAAGGAGCTCTTTCAGTCGTTGCTTTACGCGTTTCTTGGAGAAACGCATCACCCTGAGGAACACCAGGAATGTGTGAACTCTTCTGGAAAGCCTTTGATACGGTTCCATGTGGTAGCTTTAGTAGGTGAGGCTGTTCCCGCACAGCAGGGTAGCGGGGGCTCGCGTCCCATTAGTCTAAAGAATCAGTGTTTTGAAGGCGCCAGTGTTCAGTTAACCCTTCTGGACCAGGAAAACCGCCGCTAAGGTGCAGTTAAACCTTTGGTGAACCGAGCTCCTCCCTGCAGCAGAGCAGGTCAGTCGTCCTCCTCGTTGAGGAGACCAAAGGCGTGGCAAATCGCTGTCTGGCGCAGTGCCGCCGCTAGCAGGGTGTGAGCGTTTGGCATGAGGAAAGTGATGACCTTTGAGTTTGGAGCTCGCAGAATGTGCTACATCAGCGCTTTTGCGCTTGGCCCGCTCTGAGTGCGCAAGGACACTCAGACGACCACCGACGGCTGTGTGATGAAGCAAGACTGGGTTTAACTGGCATAATATGCCCGTCCCGTTTAGCGAGAGCGCAGGTCTGGCAGCTACCGAAGTTCGAATAACCTCACCAGTCAGCAACATCGACTCTCACGCTACTGCACAAAAACTCCCCGCTCTAATAGAGGACCTGGAGACGAGGAGGAGCTGAGGGTGGGGCTAAAGACAGCAACGGTCAGTAGAGAATACACACAGGGTACCTGTACCTGGCCAGCTCCAGACGTGGTCTATATGCCCTCCCCTCGGATATCGGGTGCGTCACGTTCCCCGCAGCACAAGCAGCTGCTCTGTAGAAAGGGACGCCGGCAAGGTGACATCCTGCTGCGCATACAGTCCCTCTCCAAGGCATCTTAACCCCCGCCTGTGTTGTGAGCGAGTGCCCTGAGCAAGAGGGCTGATGGGAGGGCACCGGAGGCTTGTAGGAGCACGGCGCGAACACTAATAGTGATGAGTCAACATGCTGAGGACACGCCAGCTGCACACATGACTGTCCCCAGGACAGGAACGCAGAATCTGCGAGGGGCTGAGAGTGTAACAAATTCACATCCCCTGTGTCTGCGACACATGGACTTACTCACGCACACCCACATACATTGTCCCTCGAGTCGGTTACAGAGACACACACACACACACCTACACAGAGAGTCCCCTGAGTTAGATACACACACACACAGCCACACATTCCCCCGAGTCAGACACACAAACATACATACATACATATGTACACACATTCCCTTGAGTAAACACACCCGAGTCAGAGAGACGCATTTACTCACACCCACATACACAGTACCCTGAATCAACTACACACACACACACACACACGCAGGAAGGCGGGTGCTGAGCGCAGGAGGACAGGTGCCGCTGACACTGCAAGAGGAGCGCGTCCCTCCTGAGGGCTCCCCGGAGCTCCGCACAGCTCCGCGAATCACCAGAGACAGATAACTGATTCCATTTAGTCGCCTGCCCCTTAAATGCCGTTTCAATCCGCATAATGGCCTCCGGTGCGGCGCTGTACTCCAGCGGTGCCGTGTGCTGCCGCTGTGGGGCCACCAACGGAGCTCACTGTGCGATCGCAGAGGAACACATCGGCCGCTTTGATTTTCTCCTCGCTTTCCATTAAAGGTGGAGGTTTCCAATCCCGCTCCTCATTACGCCTCCCTTAATTCCACCTGAGCACTTAACCAATGAAGTGAACTAATTATTTTCCTAATTGAACTAATTTGGGCTTGTCGGGAGCGGGATGCCGGATCTCTCCGGCGCTGCTCTGTGCTGCACGGGGCCGAACTGCCCTTTGCTAATAGTCACCGCACTCCTGCTTTACAGCACAAAACAAGTCCTGTCCCTCGCACCCATATCTCATACCGGTGACAATTAAGAGCTATTCTCTTCCTTCACATGAACGTAAAGTGAACGGAGTGAGAAGGGCAACACAGGCGCATGAGTGCAAAATGAGGGGTTTATTCTGCTGCACGCATCTCGTCTCCTTTACGGGCACCCGGCAGCTGAGTGAACGTCCGACGCCAGGGGACGGATGAATATGAACTAATTTAAGACGTAAATAAGCATCGCTGCTTAGTAAAAGTGCCTCAGTCTCAATACCAAACCCCGAAAATACCGAGTTCTGCATGAGCCTCAGCAGCGAGCAGAGAAGCAAAATCAAAGGGTGTGACAAAGTCTTGGAGAATCCATTAACAACTGATCCCTAGGTGAGGAAGGAAGAATCTGTAACACAGAACAGATATGATCTCCAGCAGAGGCCCTTGTAGCTCTCCAGTCAATACTGTGACAAGAAAACCAGCGGCGTGTCCCCGAGGAGGACAGAGAAACTATCTGGTCGCTCTCCATTACAAGCCATCACAATGCCCACAAGTTTATCTCCATGTAAGACAGAGTGTGCAAATGACACAGCGGTCAATAAAGGGAAAGACCCATCTAACCGTCTGCCTATTGCAAAGACCCTGCACCACTGCCCTTCTTCAATTTGAACTAGAGACTGTTAGCGCGCAAGGCTGTTTGCACGTGGTTCTGGTAGCACCTCGGACTATTAGAACTGCGCACAGTTAACATGCCAAGCCATTTAACTCAACATTGCTGACACGCTAGGGTGTTTGCACACAAGGACATTCGCACGCTTTCTCGGCTACGTGCGGCACATTCACCAAGGACCGAAAGTGCAAAAAAGGGGAGTGGGAAATCCTTGGGGTGACAACAGGCTAGTGGGGCAAGACGGTGAAGTGACTCAGCTTTGAAAAGTATCCTCCAAAGTCCACAATAAGGGCATCAGTGGGGGCACCTTTATCTGTCGCGCATGCTGGACTCTTACAGCCATCAACGGACGCATAATTCCAAGGCACTTTGTAGATGGCATTAATCACAGGGACCCTTGAGCGCTTCTGCAGATCCAAATGGGCCGACCTTGAGGTTACAAGAAAGACATTAGGGGCGCCTATCCATTCAAGAGCAAGAGAGCTGCAGACAGAGGGGGTGGAGAAAAGCTTTCAAGGTAATGAAATTCTGCCATAATTTAAAGCAAAGACTTGTGGGGACAGGCCAGGGCTGGAGAGACAGAAAAAAAAGAGTTAGGGCAGATTAAATTGGATTTCTTTTTCTTTTTATTCTAAATTAGGCTTAAGTGCGTGTGTGGGGTACTTTTTCTTCTTTTTTATAAGAAAAGCACGATAACAGCATTAGTGTCCAGAATGAATCGAATCATTTCCAAACCAATTAACCTTCGACAGGGAGGATGAGTGGATGGGACAGACACCAGGGCGGGGGGTGGGTGGGTGGGAGGACACTGAGGAGGAGGAGGAGGAGGAGACAGTGAGACAGGAGAGATGCAGCCTGGGACATGGGGGGGTCTGCACAGTAACATGGCTCATTTGAAGGATGACTGGAGCTCTTACATCAAGACTATGGACAGATGGAGAAAAGGTGAGCCCCCCCATCACTACACACACCTGTGCCCCCCGTCACGCAGCCCTCACTAGAGGGGGCTGGGCACCCAGCTGCAGCTGGTCCATTTAGTTAATTAAAGGTTTCATTTGGAGTCAGTGCCTGCTGGCACTCTGAGGTCCAATCAATAAATATCTCTGTGAGTTCGGTGTGTGTGTGTGGGGGGGGGGTCAGTGCCAGGATACAGCCGGGACCAAGATCTCTGTGCATGTTCCACCCACAACTCGGCCCCCTCTCCATTCCTCCCTCCACCCCCTAGTGGAGAAGAATGCCAGTTTGTGTGAGGGCCCCATCTGCTAGGGGTGCCACTTTCAGTGACCGCACGTCACGACTGGGAGGGGGGGCGGGCGCGGACAGACTTGCATTTGTGGTGTGTGGCGGGTGGGCGACGTCACGTGCCCGCAATGACACTCCGGGCTCACAGACAGCCTGTTGTTCGGCTGCCCGAGACCCCTGACATCACATTCAGATCACCTCCTTTACACGGAGCTCAAAACCCAGCACCGTTCTCCCCCGCTGACCGTGAGCCGCGGCTGAGATGAATGTGTGCTATTTATTTATCCAACATGCCGCCTCGGAGAAGCTGGATTTACTCCCATTATACTCCTAAAGTGCACATAATGAACTGGAGCCTGTGCAGCACCTTTTCCTTCCCTCTCAAAGCGGGTTCTGACACAACAAAGCTGCACTGGGTTCAGCGCGCCGCAAACCAGCTCCGTGTCCTCTCCACACACTTCCGATGGCGGCTGGGGGGGCTCAATCTGATGGGGACAGCAGGGACAGGAGGCCGCTGAAGACCAACTCCAAAGACAAACAATGTGTGCGCTGTTCTGATATAAATGTCAGGGACAGTGTTACCCTGTGAGGTATGGCACATAAAAATGGAAATGGCCGTCAGGGGGTGGCAGCGAGACTGGGAGAACAAGCAGAATGTGTACCACAAACACCCCCCCCCGCCCCTCCCCGTGCACTCCTCGTCCCGTGGCGTAATTCAATCATCCTGAGGAGATGGGTATCCGTCCCCAGGGAGCGCTTACACTCTCCATTTCCTAAAGCGCTTGATCAGATTAATTGATTGTCCCTGGCCAGCATTTGGCAGGAACAGGGTTTGCATTGATATTCTTATAAAATACCTTTCACTCGGCTCTCACTCCATAAAAAGGAGCAGGGAAAAAAAGCAGGAGGAGGGCAGAAAAAAGGACGACAAAAGCTCCGGGAGTGACACACAATAAAAGGTGGAATGTAAACTCAGGGGAATCGCGCTCAAAAGGCCAAATGAGGAGGGCGGCAGGGCTGTTACAGTTAGTGTGCGAGGGGCCGGCATGCAACAGAAACACACACACACACACACACACACACACACACACACACACACACTGCCACAAGGCAGACAGAAGTGTCATGCTGCTCTCTACAGGTGAGGAGACAGATAGTAACAGACAGTTGGTCGAGTTTTGCTTTAGTGATGGAGGCAGACTGCAAGCTCGAAACCCCTGGGATTACTACTGAAACACACACACACACACACACACACACACACACACACACACAAACAGCACTGGCTGCTCATCTCTTCCTGTATCCCCGATGACACGTGGATGTGAACTCCAGTCTGGGGCCTCTGCCCACAGCAAACATTCCCCTGATCCCTGGCCAGAGCAAAACTGGAGGAAGGTCAACAGAGAGGCTCGCCGGGCCTTCGTACAACTTCATATTACAGCAGGAAGGACTGGACAGCTTCATATCGAAGTAGGGAGGACATGACAAAATTACACAGAAATGTATGAAGGTTGCTAAAGAAAACACAAACACATACAAACAAAATAAATGGATCTGCAAATGCATGTGCGTGCGCACACACACACACACACACACACACACACACTCAGCTCCTTCTGGTTATTAATCTCCACATTATCACCCATCTAGACAGAACTCATTTAGACAATATGAACAGCAGAAATTATGACAAATGAACAGAGAGATAAAACAGAGAGCAGCGATGAATAGGGGTGCCTTTGTCCCAAACCTGGTTCCACGAAACCCATCGGAAAGGTCGCTGCTTTCACAAAATATTTTCACCTGTGAAAACCACCTCTCGCTTTCAGAGACAGCGCAACCATTGCATTACTTGCGTTACACTCTTTGCTGCTCTGCATGAGCCGAGGAGCTCGGTTAAATGCCACTGCTTCCACCAGGCCCTGACTTGAACCCAAACCAAACGGCTTCGGCGGGGGGCAAGCGTCACCTGTCCAGCCTCAGCCGGCACCTACCTTCCAGGCGATGCGGTTGCCCTTGCCGTCGTGCTCTAGAGCAATGGGGAAATCTCCGCGCTCGTAGAACTTGCGGAAGGCTGTGGGTTTAGCCGGTCTCTCCCGGAAAGCCCCCGCCAGTGGTGGCCCGACTACCTGCAACAAGGACGGGAAGAGTAAGGCGTGGGTTTACCTTGTGCACGGCCGCATTGTGCACCGCCACACAGAAAGGAATGTGTAACATTTGCAGATTAAGAAGTTAACAAACATAAATCACAGGCAAGATCTCATAAAACCAAGCAGGTTGGAAACATCACATTTGTGCAAAGCGGGAGAGACACTTGGGTCTGCTGGCTGCATTTGTACCGTAATCCAGCTCCGCTACGTCAAAGCTCAGAAAACACAAAAGCAGAACTTGCTGTAAAACTCCCTGCCATAAATCAGGCTGGAGAGCGGCCAGGCAGGCCTCGTCTTCGGTAGGGCGATAGCCATCTGGATAGCACCGCTTGTGGCGGCAAGCCTCCCCCTGGTTATTAATCTTCAGATTATCACCCCTCTATAGGCGACATTACATGGATGTGTCGCTGCTGTTCCTCTGTTGGTTTGTGGATGGGCTCACGTACAGCTGGCCTCACACGCGACCAGCGTAACGCTCATCAGGAGGTGACATTCGCCAAACTACAGGGCAACCGATCGTGCGCTAAACTAAGGCCGCGTGGAGAACGATCCTCCCAGAAGGACCACAACTCTGAATCCTCAGATAATACAAAGCTGCACATTAAACAGGGATGGCTGAGCGGTCTTTTCCAGAATACAATAGCAGCCCCCTTCCTGGGGCTGAAACTCCCCCGGAAATGGGGCTCGAAGCGTGAACGCAGGCTCCGTGACTAATCGTCACCACGTAAGAGCGAGAAGCAGATCGCTTCGAGCCCCAAGGGCACGTGGGTAATTAGCCGCAGTATCGCACCAGGTGTAGCGCTTCTCGGTGACGTGCACCGAACCTGGATCGGGGAGGAGAAACCCGAACATGACACCTCCTGTGCAGACTCTCATAATGGGTGACAACGGCAAGCCTGATGGAGTGACGCCGCCGCGGTGTGATTCAGACGGGAGGAGAGCGCTGGAAATCCTGCGCCGGAGCACTCGCTCGCCAGGCTCAAAAACAACTACTGAGCTCAACGTCACGTTCTACAAAAACAACATGTTAACCGTGTAATTTTAGCAACACTTTTGACATGTTTCATACCGGCCCAGAGATAGCCAATGTGTTTTTTTTTTAATTAACTTAACCACATATAAGGACTGGCAGAGGCAGATTGCTGGGGACGTTGGGGACGCGCACAGTATTAGAGCCCTGCAGAGCAGCCAGCAAAGCGGAAGGTCAGAGCTATAATTACACCGCAAAGTGCGGGTTTGTCATCGGCTTATTTTCTGTTTTTATTTCAGTCACACCTGTGTGAGGAGATATAATGCCTGAATCACATTTTATAAAATAGAGATAATGTTCTGAGAGGGCAGAGCTGCCACTTTTGCGGAAGATGCTGCTGTCTGTAGTGTAGACAGCAGTAGATATATAGTCGCTTTTGGTTTCTGCAAACCAGTATCTGAGCCAAGGCTGGAGGAGAGCCCACATAATAGAAACAGCCAAGCGACTGCAGGATTCAAAGGCCTGCTGAGGAGCAGGCCCTGCAGTGGTGCCACCTAGCTGAGAAGTGCAGAAGATGCAGGCTGCTAGGGAGCAGAGTCCACACATCTCCACCATGAGATGCACCGTGTTTCTTTGCTGGAAGGTTATTCCTCGTCATATGAACTTTGGCTTGAGCTTTTCTGCTCCATTTCTGAACATGTCCTCTTCTTGACCTCCAACCCCCCCCCCCCCCCCCGTGACTCAGGTCACGCAACTGTTAACAAGTTAAATGTTAATGGGTACAAACTGGGACACCGGCGCCACCACCACCACCAGCTCAGCAACGACACAGTTGGCACTCCGAGGTCAACGCCGTCACCTGGCCTGCTCTTGCCTGCTCCATCTTCTCCTGCTCTCTCTCCCTGGATGGGATGTTTAAACCTTTATATCATCCAAAACAGGGCGACTTGCTCCCGCCCAAGCGGCATTGGGCATTCGCATGCCGGGAGAGAGACAGGCGCAGAGACTCATCAATTCCAAGAGTGAGATGGCCACAGTGATGGCGCCGTAGCGACGGTACCATGGCATGTAGGTGATCCATCAAGCTGCCCAGGAGCACACGTTGCCTCTGCAGACGACCAGAAAGACCTCTGAAAGCTACTGATGGATGTTTGGTGAGGGGCCGTCAATTCACTGTCACCTCGGGTGAAGTCTGCATTTCCATTTGCCCCCCCAGCTCTTTTTTAAATTTCATTTAGCGGCGTTTCCCGGGACTGAGCGTGCATCTTCACCCTCACCGGTCTGCACTGCATCACCTGCTCGCCAGAGCGGCGGAGGGGAAGGGGGCACCGCGCGGGTCCCTGCTCTTCTCCTCAGGAGCTGCGGAGATTGAGCTGAGATACGAGCGGGAGGCGGTGAGTCACGGAGAGCAGTGGCGGAGACAGAGGAGGCCTCCTCTGATAAGGTCAGGCTGCGCATCAGTGCCCCCAGCAACCAAATTAGCTCTCTTTATTTACAGGGCACTTGGTAGGGGAGAAATCCTTCACTGAGGGCTGCTGGTGAAATGTGTACGGCATGAAGACGACTCCAGCTTTTCTCTAACGGTTTATTCCGCACCGATGAAAGCTTGGAACCCTCCATCTCACGCTCCACCTTCCCTGTTGTTGTGATGGATCTGCCATCATCTTACCTTACAGTCTTTGCTCCCAGTCCATGTCGCGTGATTCTGGCAAAGGCCCGTTTGGAGGAGAATAGAGCTGTGATTGAGCTGATTCATAATCACACACCGCGCTGCCCTGCAGAAACACCGACACCGCAGGAGCTCCGCCGGCAATCAAGGTCAATCAGCAGCGCCTTCACGGAACACGCCACACGCTGCTCTCCGGCATGAGGCGTGAGCACAAGCGCTCAAACCCAGTCCTGGGTCAAAGTCCTCAACCCAAACTCCGGTCCCGCCCTGGTCCCAAGTCCTAGTGCTGCACCTGGAAGCAATCAGTTACCACTAGGCAGATATTCTCCTTTTGCACATGACTTCACCTCAGGAGACCAGAAAGAAGTGAAGACAAGGTCTTAACACCACCAAGGGACAGTGAGGTGCTGAAGATCTACACAGCTGCTCCAGAAGGATCCCATCATGCAGGGAAACACACTGGAGGGACAGGCTGTTTACCGTGGTATACGACAGCTTAGTAGAGGAACTACGCATGGCACCATGCCGCAAAGACAGTGTTCCCTCAAGAACAAAGACGCGAGGAGATGAAAGACGTTCAATTACAGAGGCACAGAAAGGAATGACTGTCAAACTTCAAGTCCTTCACTTGACTATTAAAACAGAAGGTGTTCCACATGTCGCCTGTTGTTAATGTACTTCGTTCTGATCTTTTGTCATTATTTCCTGTGTAGAACAGTAACACACAGGTGCTGTCAACCCCCCCCCCCACTCCCACAGAACGTCCATCCCTGTCACAGTTCCGCCGCCCTCTCGTCCTTCTGCTTGTCCCCGTCCCTTAGCTCCCGGTGGAATGCGGCCCACCGAGTCCCTTCTCATGATTCATACTGCAAACCTGCCGCTGCAGTTGCTCGAAATGAATCATTCTGCACAACTAAAACGGAATATTGACTCGCACTCCATTTGTTAACCGATTAGAAAGCCGGAAGCAAAGGTAGCACACGACGCAGACACACACACACACACACACACACACACACACACACACACACACACACGTGCACTATGCTGCTCTCCTGCGATCTGGAGACACAGCAGCTGAATCAGAGAGGCAGCAGGTCAGGTGAGCGAGCAGTTCATTGATCAGCGTCTTGCTACTTCCGCAGCGGTTAAGAATAAATGAACTTGTGCCCTGGTTAAACAGGAGCGCTTCTGTGTGCTGAAGCCCGTCGGTGCGGGAGGAGAAGTCAGTGGAAGGAAGTTCGAGTTGGGCCCCCACCGACCTGTGGCAGCAGTAAACACCACCTTGGTAACAGATCGATCATATGCAGAAGTACAGTATCTACTGGCAACCCGACCAGAACCCTGAAGACAAACACTTCATTCACCTGTTCACACAGATGGTTTTACCAGCATGGGGGACTCAGCCTCAGCGGGGGCCCAATCGCATTGCGAGCAAGAAAATATAAGAAACACTCAGTGTTGGCTTGAGTGTGTGGACGGTCATCAGGAGCCCAGCTGTGATCCCTCGGTGGCTACTACCCCCCACGATGGCCATAGGGCAGGTCTGACGCAGAGAGACACAGATGGCACTGGAGCAGAGAGGAATTGCCTGGTAGGGAAGAGTCTGAGTGAGAGACACACACAGCAGGACACACACCTTAACCCAGGAAGAATGTGGTTTACACATATCTTTCAACCTTTATGAAGAAAGAGTCTCGTGCATTTCGACTTTGCTCGGGCCCCCCCACAGGTCTAGGTGCAGCAATGGAGATATGAAGCCTCCTGAGAACAATCACACGTCCCCCTCTCAACATCTGAGTGACTGTTTGCGGATGTTTGCGATGCACGTATAAAGCAGGTTGGCCAAGGCGGCGCCCTGGGGGGATAATTCCACGGATCTCAGGCGAGGCAGCGGATTAGTGCAGGGAAGCCTCTCCTTCATCCCAAAAGCAGGAAACGTGTCCTTCACACATCTCAGCCGGGCAGCACGTCTTATTCCGGCTGCCAAGATAGGCTTCCAGGAAGCCTCGTTCTACATGTGGAAGGGATGAACACACAGGCTCTCAGAGGCAAATAAACACACGCAAGCACACACATACAGCAGAGCTCTGCGAGCAGCAAGGGAGATGCAGACACTGCACATCAGCAGCGTGAAGGTGGGAAAAGACAATCGATGTGTGGGACAAACGCGGTGTCATCATCATTCAATAGTGGAGCCAGCAGCCTTTGTGCTGCGATCCATGCGGAAATCCATGAGAATCACCCACCGTTATGGTGGCCTGAGCTGCAAGGACAAGCAAAGGACACAGCAAGGACAAGGAGCGGCATCACGTGACCCATCACCGGGACGCCCGTCCATCGAGGTCATCCTGCCACCCGGCACCTTTCTGCTCATTAAGACGCTACTTAGTGTTACGCGTCTGAGGTCGTAAGATACCTGAACAAACAGCACCTGGACGGGAGTCATACGCTGCAGGGCGGCCATGACGTGAGGTAACGAACGTCGTCCCGGTGTCACCTGCACAATGAATGTTACTGGGCTGTTGCCATGGCGATGCTGTCCTTGCAACGCCGACTGGCCTCCATAGGGAGAAAAGAGAAGGGAAGCGCTTAAAGGAATGTGTGCCTGACTGCTCATCTCCACTCGATCTCTCCGGACACAGAGATTCCACGCTACTGGTGGTCCTCACAGGAGACCGTGTGTAATTATACACCTTGTCTCAAAGGTCATTAGATGCACCCACTGACAGCACCACCCAGAGGAGGCAGCAGCTTCCACATATCGACCTGGCTCTTCCACCACTCGTCATCTGTAAGACACTCCCAAGCCACTTGAGAAGCTGGTCCTCAATCCTCCCAGTCAAGATCTTCTTCCTCTCCACCCCTGTCTCAGTTACAGACGTGCTTTTGGTCTAAATGACACGTCAGTACCAATTCTCTTATGCCACATCAACCTTGCTACTTGTGCTGCAAATGCAATACATCAAAATACTAATAATTTTCATAATAATGAGGTAGGAGGCGGGTGGCTGGATGAGCTTGAGGCCCACGTTTGCTGTGCGACACAAGTCCTTCCAGTGAGGATTTTGAGCATGTGAGGCGGCACGGCAACACGGGGGTCCTGTTCATTTCCGCTGTCTTCCCCGTGCTGGCATCCTTAATTGAACTCCGATTACAGATCTCAGCTGGAGGCAAGGTGGTGTCGTGCTGAGGGACGGAACTCCTCACAACCGCTGCGAATGGAGCACACAGTATCTCCTCCCAGAAAGGGAGTTGCATTGGGGAAAAAGAGCAAGACAAAGGCGGAGAGAACGTCGAACCTTCATCCCTGAGGGTGACGGGTGCCCTCTTCACCTGTGCCCTGCACGGGGGGTGGGGGGACACAGAACCTTCCCCTTCACGTGACCCCCAACTGCGGGCCACATTGCGGCGCCTCGGTAACAGATTAAATCGCTGTAAGAAAGCGAAACTTTGCACGCACAAAACGTCCTCCAAAGCAAAACCTAATTAGAATTCAGCCGAGTCGTTCAATGGGCACAAAAAAGCAGGCGTCGCAATGACAAACACCGCGGGCCCAGCCACACGTCCGTAAGTTCATTACTGAATGCTCGAGCGGCGCCTCCCTCAGCCATCGCGGAGCCAACGGAAAGGTCACGCCGATCGCAGCAATCGCAGGCTTCACAAGCCAAACTATCTATTAATCTTTTAAAGGCCTGTTTCATGTGCGAGAGGCGCTGCGGATTAACCCCGTCCAAACAGCGCAGCACCAGGCGGAGCAAACCCAGGGCAAACCCCAAAGCAGCGTGTAGGTACATGTGCGCGGGTGTGAAGGACAGTGAGGTTTGGAGGACGCTCGGGCTGCTGGCAGGGTACACCTCGCGGTTTAAGGACAGAGACAGTCGTCACTCGCACGGTTCGGCAGCTGTCAGCCGCCCCGAGGCATGATGGATCGGATTGGGCCTGCGGATACGACCCCGGTGTGAGCAGTGTGACAGCGTCAGGTCACACCCCACTTCCCTGATGTCCTGGAGACATGTTTATTTATCACACGGAGTGTCGGTGTGTGAGGCAAGCAGGTGAGGGGAAGACAGGGCTGCTTATGAGAATAATGATGATGGAGGGAAGCAAAATGAAGATTCCGAGAGGCGGCGAGAGCGCCGTGTTTCTCCACCCAGTGCTTCTGGCAGTTTCCCTGTACCCACAGCTGGGCTCAAATCCGGACGACAGCGGGGAATGAGCTCCGGACCCCTGCAATTTGATGTCTCAGCAAAGGCCAAGTTAATACATAAAACTCGCGAGGAGTGAGTCAGGGGCTCTATCAAAGACCCTACTAGAGTGAATATTGAGATAATACACTTTAAAACATACGTTGTCCGGGAAAAGGTTAAAATCGACATCTTTCTTAAAAAAAAGGTAACAAATATACCTGTTTCTTCAAATGATATGCAGCAATTGGTTATTGATACTTAATACAAAAAAGCAACAATGCAAGACAAGCTAGAATAAATATTTTTCTAAACAAATAGAAAACATGTTTGGGTTGTCACTGTGATGCATGAAAACACATTTTTGTTTTGCTGTTTTAATTAATTTTAGGTAGAACATTGTTTGTGCAGAAACCGATTATTTTTACACACAAAACAATGGTAGTTTAAACCGCCCCCCCAACAGGAATTTGCCTATCTGTGAAATAATCCTCTTATGGACTTCGTCTTTAGTCCTCTTTGTTTCATGATGCATTTTCCTTCAGGAAATGGCTGTTCTATAGAGGAAAATCCTGCACTCACCATAAACAGCCATTATTAGAAACGGTCAGTTGTCCGACTTCGAGATTTAATCTTCTTCATCAAGTAGTGAATACGTGTCGGTGGCGGTTATTAATTGTGAAAAAAACATTTAAGTATCGTCATGTATGAAAAAGGTGACATCTGAGTAGTAAGAGCTAAAAAACAACACACGATTCATGGTATCTCTGTGCCCGTTTATACTGGTCATGTTCAAGCTGGTGGCTGTGCACGTGGCATTTCTGCCTACGTTTGCATGCCTGGGGGCTTCTACATGTATGTCAGCATGCGTGCGCCAGTGAACACGGACAGGTAACATCAACGTTGTCATCATGGGTCAGGTGAGAATCACATGTCAGATGGTCACATCCCTGTTATCTGTGCTAGGGTGGTTTGCAGGCTGCATTTTTGGTGTCTGAGAAAGGCATAAAAAAACCATCTGGGAGCTCATTTGCATCCGCGTGGCCGGCAAGGAGAACAGAGGATGTGGGGGATCATTACACTGATGAAGTTCAAAGACACGAGTAAAACCCATCTGAAGACAACAGCAGAAGTTGGTCGTTTGGTGCATCAGACGTTGTCGTTTCCATGTGAGGCGTGGGTGTGCGATTCCTCCTGGTTCCAAAACCAACAAAGGACGAGTTAGTTTTCCCATCTTAACGTTTCCCTCCCGAGCCGCCGGCTCATTTTGGGCCCACGCGAGCAGTTAGTTTCACAGAATCAGCTCCGTCTGCAGAAAATACGACTAAACGCTTTGCTTCCGTTTATCTTTCATTCCCTCAAATACCTGCGATCCCTAATCCTCTGCGCTAGGCTCTCGCTGTGGAGTTTTTACTTTTCTGTTCCTTTGTTCCAAGGAAAGGCCACGACCTCGCAGTCAGAACACAAAAATCACTGTTTTTTTCACCACCGGGGGTGAATCAAAGGGGCTGCAGCCCTGCATCGATTCAGCTCCTTCAGCCACAAATACTTTACAGCATAAAAAAGCTGCAGCACAGGGCCTTTCCCATTAAGGCACCCGGGCGGCCGGCCTCCAGCCATAAATCACGGTCCTGCACCACATCAGGAGGAGAAATTCCACAAGAACCACAGGGAACTGAGCTTTAAACAAACAAACAAACAACCCCTGCCCGACACTGCCAGAAAGTAATGATTATATTAAACATTGAGGATGTGAGCGATCCTGACTCACTCCTTCCACATGCTGTCGCCCAGCACAGCACGGTTGAGTCTGCACAGTAGAGACTGGGTTCAGAACCCCCACCTCCAGTTACTTGGGGAAAAAGAAGCACCACAGGTTCGCATGGGCAGGCACACGATCCTGCTGTGAGAGTTAGTAGCAGGAACAGCTGTAATACAGTATCATCAGTTCTGCCCCCAGCAGCAATATTAACGTTGGTCTCACTACAATTAATACAGTTATATGAAATCCCTGTGACAAATGAACAATGTGTTCATACCAACAAGCCTGGGGATGCGAATTAAACACATACCAGTCGAGCCCATTATTGTCAATGACACACAGGGGAAGTAATCTCACGCAATTAAACATCATTAATATAATAGATCTTCGGATGAAAACAGAAGATTTCATCACAGTGTTGGCAAAAACTGGTAAACTGCAAAATGATTAAAGCGAGTGACGTTCCGGCGCGGCTTGTCACCTGCCTGCTTCGAAAGACGGTCACGTTTCACATCAACTCTGGGGGGTAAAACAACGGTTGCATTTGTTGCGGCGCGCACCGAACAAACAGTTGTGAACACACGGAGGAACGGGAAACGGGCAGCAAGAAATCCAGCAGGCCCTGGAACGCGCCCAGGTGGAGTTTGCGGCCCGATCCGAGAACCAACCCGGGGTTTCAAACGCAGTGACGTCACCAGTGTGTGTATGGTTTGTAGTCACGGGGCTTGACAGCACCTGTGCCGTGTTGTTCTGCACGCTCTCAGCTCCTGACAGATATTTAAACGAGAGGTACAGGGCGGTAAACCCCAGTCTACCTTGGCACATCAGCCTCTTTCGAAACGAAGGAGCGTAAACATTTCATAGCAGAAGCCGGTGCAACGGAAGCTTCCCGACCCGCCGCATGCAGGGTGGCGGCATCGTAACAGTTTAAACACCAGCATGGATATGAAATGGGGAAATTGCAGCGACTGCGCTGCAGGCAGGCGTCACATTCCGGCTGTCATGTGAACTAAGAGGGAACTGAACTGCAGGGGAAAAAAAAAAAACTGAATAAAGTAAAAAGCGCGACACAAACTGAGTTTCCAAAACGATTTTCAACAAAAAAATGAAGTAGAAAGTGAACCGCGCAAACGGCGTGTGGAGAGGGGGGTGTGCAGCATGTCTGCAGGTAGCGAAGCCGATGAGAAGGCAGCAGCTGGCACTAGAAAGCCGGGTTCGAGGATAATTGCCAGGGAAGGGAAAGCAGTTCTGAGGAGTGTGGAGAGCAGCACACCGGGGCTCTGTTGGCATGAGTGTCACCGCAGGGTCTCTGAAAGGCTCCGCTGTGAACCTCGGTGGCCTCCGCTCATTCCGCATTTTAGAAATGGGTTCGAGATTTGAAAACCTTATTGAAGTGCACCTTTTTGATAATGAGGAAATCGTCTGCGTTTTGCGCCTCCTTTTCGAAGCCAAACACGGAAGTGACCGACATTTGAAGATCACGCTGCGGCCCGGTGGCCCACGCTGTTTAACTGAAGGCGCTCAAAGAGCACCACAAGCCCCCTGTGGGGAAAGAGGTGTGTGTGGAATGTATGTAACTGTGAAGATGGAGAAGCGGAGCAATGAGCCAACAGACAAGACGGTGGGACGAAAGACACGCAGAGGTAATGCAGCCTGTTTGAGGGGGGGCAGACGATTGTTCGAACACAAAAGGCAGAGGATGAGTCTCATAAACAGACTTGAAGGCACAGGGGGATGCGGAGGTGACTGTGACGGAGTCTACAGACCAGTCCTGATATTCTGGACTTGGTAGGTAATGCAGGGCTTCTACATGTTTGATGAAAAAAAAGTGTGAACCTTTTGCGGCACACGAATGAATGATCAATTTTTTTCCACATCTAAATAACGTTTCCAGGGTGCAAATTCATCATCTCCACGCCAACGGGAGGCGGCTGCTCTTTCGGCTGCGGTAGTAATCAGAGTCCATTTTATAACAATTTTACAAGATGATTTTCAAAAATGAAAGCATGCAGCTGTATTATGCTTGCTGACATGTTTACAGCCAGCGGTTATGACTGTGATCCTTGTTGGGTCGTGGTCATAGTCGACGTTGTGGTCATGTGTCCCTGCTGCGTTTCTCCATGGCAACCTGCCACACAACCTCACAGACCAGTACAGTTGTAGACACTGCTGTCTGTCACAAGTGTGACCGCGCCACAGCAACCCCCCCCCCCCCCCCCCCCCCCCCCCCCCCCCCCCCCCCCC
>UFQX01000415.1:211719-247788 GCA_900497675.1 Arapaima gigas | reverse complement strand
ACCCCCCCCCCCCCCCCCCCGCTGCCCTCGCACTCTGCTCAGAATGGCAGGGTGACGCCTGCGCAGGACAGCTGTGCACGCGCGTGTCCACTTTTCTGACCCTCATCTGCGCTGCTCCACAAGGAGCCCCAGGTCCAGCAGATGGGGTAGTCAGTGTTTGCAGACTGGCTTCATGACCCCCCCAGCACTCCACCCGAGAGCAACAGCACCTCCCGAATCCTCCCAGCATGCGTCACGGCAGCATATTTTACCCACACCGGCACAATAATAAACATACACATAATATAACCCCCCCGTGAGCGTCAACGGACTAATTAGCATAACTTTAAGGGACAATTAGGCACATTATCTTTATAAATAAAACTTGTGTGTAAATATGCCTGAATTTTAGCCCTAGAATACTTAGAAGTAAGCACTCTTGAAAATGAGCTAAATAGAGGAACACTGGCTCAGTGTGTGTGTGTTTGTCTGTGTGTGTGTACATAAGTGACGATTATTATAAACGATAATGCATCCAGTCTGATCCAAAGAACGATAAATGGAAATTGCATAACATAAAGTGTGACAAATGAGCTCATATTTACAGCCCACCATGTCAAAGTAAAAGTGCTGAGACACTTTTAGGCGGATTTGTACTGTGCGGCTCCAGCAACACACACACACACACACACACACACACACACACACACACACACATGGAGCGCTCACAAAGTGAGCATTCCTACACAGGAGGTGAATCACGACACAAGTGAGTCTGTCCTGATGCACTTCACTAAAAAAAACGTTAAAAAGCACAGTCTAGCCCAGTGCACCACATGCAAGCGCCACACAGACTAAGCCAGATTCGAACCCACACCCTACCCGCTGCGCCACTGTGCCACCCAAACTTGTAACAAAGTGAGATACTTTCTAAAGTGCTGATCCCAAAGCTTCATATCTACCTCCCTTAAAAATGGGGGGGCAACCTGACCAGATCAATGACCATCACCCCCCTCCAGCCAGCAAGGCTCATGGGATCTGAGAGTTTCCACCTCTCCCTGATTCATCTTCATTTACCTCCAACGACTGGCACACGTTCCCAGGGTGTGAATTCTTAATCTCCACGCAACCGGGGGGGGCTTCTCTTTCAGCTGCAGGGCTTCCCCTATTCATTGGGGTGGGGGGGGCAAGACAGCGCCCCCCACCCTTACAGTGAGGATATAAACCTCCACCATGAGGTAAACAATAGACACAGATAAGTTGGGATCAACTACTGGCTCCCCAGATAAAAGCTGCTGGTGGGCAGCAGGTTCGAGAGGATATAACTGCACTTCTAAAGGACATTATGAGTAACGCCGGTAGAGCCCTGCGGTGACGTTTCTGCAGGATGGTGTTTCTGTCTCTAGTTCTCTCTTACACACACACACACACACACACTCGGTGAAAGAGAGCCATGTTTAATCTAGCAGACGCCACGGCCCTGACAGGGAGCTCGTTCACACTGACTGACTGGCTGTTCTACCCGCCTCCTCTCGCTCTCCCTTTCTTCCTTCAACGGGCAATTTTCCAGGCTGCTGAATAATCATTTCTAGCAATTTGCATCTCTTCTCCTTTGTGGTGCTCGCTCAGCCTCCGCTCCGGGCACAATGTCGGGGCGAGCGCAGGTGAGCGAGGGAGAGTAAGGGTGAGCAACGGAGGCCTCCAGAAAGAGAGATGATCTGAGGTAGGTGGGAAGGGGGTCCCTCTTTCACCCACGCCACTGAGACACCCGCCATTAACAATAGAGCAGAGCTGGGCGCCCAGCAACACAGCGCCCCCGCCCACAGTCGACCCCCGTCAGGCCACGCATCCGAAATCGGCGATCAGGTGAGACAGCGTGACACGCCATGGGAGGAAACCCCGCCACCCTGCCGAGGAAAAGAGCTTTTCTATGTGCGTGAGAATAAAATGGAAAACAGGATTAATGGGCAGGAGTTAAATGACAAAAGAAGTGTGTGTGTGTGTGAGTGTGTGAGAGAGAGAGAGAGACAAGGCCCAGTAGGTTCCACAGCCCCCAAAGTGCACCATGCGAGTGACGGAACCCCCTCAGTACATGACCAGTCCCCCCCCCAGCCCCTCCCCCCCGCACGCGCGCCGAAAACTTCTACAAGCTCCACCCACCCCCGCCACCCCCCCCCCCGCATCACGTGAGTCGGCGTTACGCGGTCGGGACTGGCGCTGTGACCGCGCCGCCGTCTCCTTCGGTCATTTTCGCTCGTTTTACAGTCATTTTCTGTCCCTCCTGCGTCACCCTCCGCATCTTTTCTGTGAGCACCTGTGCATTCTGTCTTTTTCTGTCACGTTTAGTCTTTGTGTCCTTGTCATTTTTTTTGATCCTGTCGATATTTTTTCTGTCAGAATCATTTGCGGTCTTTTTTCGGTCTACCTTCGTCATTTGCTCTGTCACTTTACCTCTTTTTTCGGTCACTTTCTGTCTTTAACGGAGTTTTCGGTTTTTCCCCGCGACTTTCGGTCAACTTTCGCCACGTTTTCTGTCAGTTGCGGCCTGTTTTCGCTCTTTATCGGACTCTTTTCTGTCACGTCGTAATCTGCGCACTCACTCACCACGGCGTTCTTCATGGTGGACTGGATGGTGAAGCCGATCGTTTTCATCTCCCTTCGCCTTCTCACTGTGTCCAGACTTCGCATTCTCACGCTCATGAAGTTGGCAACACGGATATGAAAGTCTAAATGCTGCAGAAAGTGACTCTTTCTCCGTGTTTACCGCTCGCCCCAGCGGACATTACCGTTCCCCGGGCTGCGTTGCCAAGGACCTACCTTGGAGACGCGCGCGGGTTGCTATGGTGGCCACGTGGAGGGACGTCCCTGTTTCCATAGCAGCGACGTGCAGATGCCCGCCGGCTCGTGCCGCCCCGACCCAGTGGACGGAAGTTTGTGTTAAATTGTGGATATTGGAAAAACTCTGTAAGTTCCTCGTAAGGCGCCAGGAAACCCATTATACAGCAATTAATATTTATTCTTTTGTCGGATGCTTTTCAAAATAGCAACTTAAAATGTTAGGTTTGTGAACTAAGCTGCTTGCATTGATGTACCCATTTGTGCAGCTTGGTAACTTTTACTCTGTCAATACAGGGTAAGTACCTTGGTCAAGGGCACTGCAGCCGGAGGTAGGGAATAGAATCCGGTTCCTTCAGTACGAAGGTAAGGGCTTCAGCCATCACACCACCTGTTGCCCTTATGGAAACCTGTAACAAATCTGATTCCTATACTTGGAGGTAATAAACTATCTTGTTATCTGGTCCTGCAGTTGTACCCTGATTCACCGGAGCTACTTGAAGAGCTGGAGTGAGGTGTGTACTGTGTTTACTCCCTGCCTATGCTGCCCGGGAGGTGTTGTTTTTACAGAGAGATGAATGGGAGGTCTACACACCCACAGGCACACCGCTATCGAGAGCGAGGTAGAGCGAACATCCCAGCAAAGACCTCTGCCAGCTGTTACCCCGTCCATCACCACATCTGTGCTACTGTGGTCCCCAGCTGCACAGCATTAGGGATCTCTGTCATCTGTGCCACAAGAACCTTGTGAAGGCGTGTTAGTCCACTGTGACACGTTGTCGAAACGCTTACACAGATCGCCTAATTAGAGCTAAACCGAGCTGGCACCCATCCCCAGATGCCCCGGTAGTAAATCACTCCAGTTTAAGGACAGGGCACTTTTCATCTCCGATGTCCTTCTAGCTCTGGGACTTTCTCCAACATGGAGCCACTGTTATTAATCTTGGAAGCGCAGGCAGTTTCTCTAAAAGCCCCTATTTGTTTTTTACAGGTCCGCTGAGAGGGGGCAGTGGTCACGGATGGGAGGCTGTAAACAAGGCAAACAGGCCGAGTTATGTTCCTGTCAGCGGGGCTCTTTCTCCTGAGGACTCGGTGGGGAAAAAACACGAAAGCCTCAAGACCAGGAGATCAGGATCCATCTCAGCACACGGCATCGAGGGTGGAAAATAGCGAGCGCAATCGCTGCAGAGCTGCTGTCGCCTGTTGTGGCCTGTCTTCCAACACGCGGCGTCTCTAAGTGGTCATGTGACGGTCATTACCCCCGAAAGACGCTTACAGAGTCACCTCACTTCGGCAAGGGTATGTGGACTTCTTTGTCTTCCTGCTGGTGCTGGACACTAATGATGTGTTTTACATTTTGTTTTTATTTCCGAGGACACACACACACACACAGATAACTGGCACCATGATTAGCAGTCCGTGTCCTTGCTCACAGTGGGCCAGTTACCGCTTTTCTCCTTTGATCTCCAGCTCATTTGGCAGGTCACCTCAAGTCTGGCATTTTCTGCCATGTGGAAAACAGCAGCCGTGACACGATTAAAATGTAACAAAAAGCCCAAAGAAATCCCAAACACCGTGGTGTTTACCACCTGTTATCATTTCATTACGATATCTTGTTACCCATTTAATACTTAATTATATTCACTCAGATGTAAAAACTGTTTATCTCTGCACAATATTAGCTGAACCTGAGAGATTACAGGCTTCATGGAGAAAAACACAAATCTCCCTCAAGTCTTATTGTCAATAAGTGAACTGTTTTTTTGGGCTGGGGTATCGTAATGTTTAGAGCTGTTGCCTTTCACCTTGGGTTCAAATCCCATCTCCTGCTGCTGTAGTGCCCTTAACACCGTAAGCCTGCTTGGAGTAAAGTGTTGGGTAAATGAATAAATAAGAGTTTCTTAGCAGAAGATGAACTTTGATGGTGATTTTCACGTTTGATGCGCTTCTCAATAAGGCTGTTGATCAGCAGAAAGTACCCCGTATGTTCCACGTGTCACCATCATCGAGGACCTCTTCACTTTGCCTGGCTGTTATGCTTGAATGGGTTTGAACATCTTCAGAAGTATCAAGACAGCTTTGTTCCGAAAGTCGTACAGAGAGGAACGGTTGTGTTGTGGCGAACCTATCACTAGGGAAACCTGCCGTCGGTACCATGCTCTCCAAAAGCATAATGCCAACCAACGCACGGCTAGGGTGCAGCGGCAGCTTTCTTGGACGACGTGGATCAAAGGCACGAGGCATTCTGGGAGATCTTTGCAGCCTAGTTTGCTCTGCAACAGCACCATTGGGTCAGAGGAATGCCAGAGTTCAATGCTCAACCGCCCAGTGTTGAGGTCCATGAGTCAGTTTGGGACTTTGGGTCACTTCCATGGTGGCTCACGTTTTGATGTTTGATGTTCTGTTTGTTTGTCTGTCTCCCACAGAGATTTTAAAAGATAAATATATGAGGTCAACAAGAAGAAGCGATGTTTTGTTTTGCTTTATTCTGCATTTTTAACACACACTCATTTTTTCTTCGCTGAAACTCTGAAAGCAGACCGCAACTCTCAGATCCAGTTTGTTGCTCTTCGTGTTACAGAAGTTCCACCAAAGAATTCCCGAGGAGGGAATGACGGGCATAGTAGATCTTTTGCTTTGTTAATTGTGTCAGCTTTAATGCTATCATGTGTCCTCAAGTCTCTGACCTCTCCTCTCCAGTTCTTCGTGCTGCTCCCAGGATCATCAGTTGTCTTCAGTTTAGCTTTCCAGCTTTGCAAAAGGGAGGGATGTTTTGCTGCTCACTTGTTTTACAGTCACACTGGCAAGAACTCCCAAAACGGTAACCTTCAGCCAGACTTTCCTCCTAAAGCAGGGTGAGGAACACACTCCAGCTCACAGTAATGTTGTGTTGTGAAAACCTCGGGCTGCATGAAGCCTGTTCATTTTCACTGCAGCAGACAGTCTCTTAACAGACACCGGATTCAGGGGTCCTGGAAGGACGCACCACAACATCTACGGCAAATGTGAAGGACGTTTCTAACGAAGAGGGGTTACAGGTGCAAAGACTGCAGCCAATTTGTATGTATTGATTGAGCTGTTTATTTCACCAAAGTAACTTACAGTGATGTGAACATTTATACAGCACAATAATTTTACTGTGTCAGTGCAGGGTGAGAACCTTGATCAAGGACACTACAGCAGGAGGTGAGATTCAAACCCGGGTCCATGAATGCAAAGTGACAGCTCTAACTACTGCGCCACCTGCTGTCCCATTGCTGGAGGTGGGGGGTGTTTTTGGGTCACTCACTCTCCTTGACAACCTGGAATACCTATCTGTTACCTGCATGGGCTGCGGTGGGAACAGATGGTATTTAAGTAAAGTATTATGAACACCTGCCGATGCGGCAGAACCTCGGCTGGGCCACCCGTTTTCCACAGTGGAGTTGCAGGCATATTTGTCGCCAGCCTCAGTGTTTGGGCCCAGTTGACTCCCCTCCGTGTCTTTCACTGCTCTCTGCAGATTTCCACCACACCATCGTCAAACCTTGGGCCAGATTTGACACACATACACAGATAAAAGCTATTAACCTTGAAGGAAATTGCAAAAGATCACTGCAGTGCACAGACAATATTTTAGAGGACAGAGACAGTGGAGTCACACTGGATAAAAGTGTCACAATCACAAATATGTAAGAAATAATATAGATAAGTAGATAGATGGATGGACTGACTGAATAAGCATGTAAATGGAGTGTTCCAGACGGCTCAGGATCACTTGGGCAGTAGAAGGTCACTTCCTGGAGAGCAACATGACTCATTGTAGAGTCTAATGGCTGCTGGCAGGAATGACCTCAGCTGGTGCTCCTTGGAACAGCATAACTGGACAGTCTAGAGCTGAAGGGGCTTCACTGTTTAGCCGGGGGGGGGGGGGTTACAGTCATTGTCCAAGATGGGGAGAAGTTGTTTGGGGTCCATTTCTGTACCACCTCCAGAGAGTCCAACCCATTTCTCAGGGCTGCCCCAGCCTTCCTCTTCATAAATGCCAAGCGTGTTTTTTCCCCATCTTGCCACTGTACTCCCATCACCACTGGACATTAACCTTGACACGCAGTACTGACCCCCCAAGATCTCCCTCAGACGTCGATAAAGGGGTCTGCCTGCACGGTCGGACCTGCAGGTCAAAGATGCTCCTCTGCATCACATCCCATTTTGGGCTTGATATTCAGAGTTGAAGGAAGCGATTTCTGCTAAATGTTCCATACGCTGCTGTCTCTGATCATCACCTGTAATAGGTGACCTCCCACGCAAGGGTATCGGCTCGATCTTCCAGCACCGACGCAGCGGCTCGGCCATCGTTCAGTTAAAGCATAAATACAACAGCGATTTGCATACTCGTTCGAATCATTCCAGCCTGAGCCCCGTGTAGCGCAGTTACTGGGAAATGCGTTTTAATTAATGCAGAATTTAAAGAGAGCACAGCGAAGGGGGGGGGGGTGGTCCTGTCAAAATGGTTTTCTTACTAATAAGGAGGCACACATTTGGGAATAAGTTAAACAAACTCTTTCAAGGACAGCAGCTTAATAAGTGACAGGGGAAAAATGGAAACATCAATTAGTTTGTCCGGGAATTTTCCAGGGGCCGATGTATTCGGCAAAGCAGTCATAACTCGCGTTTGTTTCAGTTTGTACGTCTTTTAAACTGCTTTGAGCAGGTCTTTCCTAGCAAGGCTTGAACAAACACCTGCCTGGATTGGGCTCCGGAGACACGTAGCTAAGACACGAGCCGTTGTCAGTGCGCAGCGTGTTTTGCGATGGGCTCCGTCGCTTCTCCTCTGCGTCTGTGACCCTCCACGAAGCCCTCGCGGTGAGGAGCGTCCTCGTGTTTCACAGCCGTGCCGCCACAAGGGCGTCCTCTACACCCTCTGCAGATGCAGCTCTCTTGTCGCTCTTGTTGTTTCACACAAATGACCGCAGTCCCAGATGACACCGGGTCTTTCAGCCGAGGAGACTCAGAGATGCGGGATGAGGAAGCAGCATTAGATGAAAAAAAAACAGGCTTCTTTCAAGAGCCCTATGACTCAGATTCACTTACTGCTGAAATACACAATCTGTAATGTTCCTCCTTTTAAAAATATATCACCGTCTGTCTGGGAGAACTTGTAAATGCACTCTGCTCCGGAGAGGGGGGGGGGGGGCGACGGGAGGAGAAAGGAGAGGGGAGCAGGGAGTCACAGGCTCAAAAGTGCGTGTTTATGTGAGAGAGCGAGAGACAGACAGCAGAGCTGTGAACAAGGCCCGAGAAAAGCCTTTACAATCGAGAAGAAGGGCCCCACGTCCCAGATTGTGCGTGTTGTGTGTATGTGGAAAAACACTTGTCGCTTTAGAGGTGCATCCAGTGGTTCACAGGGGGCCGAGCTGCCGGTGACTCGGGATGGATGATGGACAGAAATGAGGAAAGGGAGGGTGGACAGCGATGGGGGGTCGTGAGACACACCCACACTGCACCCTGAGGTTCCTGCTCCTTGAGGAGCGTCTCTGTGTGAGGAGGCTAGTGATGGAAGCAGCAGCGTGTTTTGATTTAAGTGCTAAATGCGTTTCCCTGGAGACAGCAGATCAGCTCGGGCCGGCACTGTGGGAGGGGCTACAGGGGCCAGGTAGCCAATAAGAGAACGGCGCATTTTACTCCGCACACACAGCATGTAAATGTGTTTGTGTGACGGTGATGGACATTGGTTCATGTTTGGGTCAGTATTTATCATTTTGCAGTTATGTTTGAATGTGCTCATGTGTCCTTATGTGTTGTGTGTGCTTCTATAAAGTGTGAGTTTGCGCTCGGTGCACAGTAGTTACCTCCTCCCCCCTCTCCCCACCCTCCCCCAGCCAGTCCGGCGTCTTGCCGGTTGTTCTGCTGGCCCACCTGGGGGGCCGCTGCCAATCCAGGCGATTATGCAGATGAGGCTGTGGAGTTCGGCGATGTGCGTGCACCGCAGACCCGCCGTCCTCTCCGCTTCTTAATTGGGGAGAAACATATTGCAGCATCTCGCTGCCTGGGCACTTGCACTGCCGGGCTTCAGCCGCCGGGCTCCTCTCTGTCTTCTCTCCTCTCCTCCCGTGCAAAACATGGAAAATTACCAGTTCGTTTTTCTCCTTATTCACATTTTCTTCAAAACAGTCAGCATGGCTGTGAAGAACAGGTGGGATTTTTATGTCGATGAGAGGACACGTGTCCTAAATGAAGTGCATGGTCCCCTCCCTACCCCGATTCTGCACGTGATGAGTCCCTATCCCTGGTCCTGCCACGTGGCAGGGGGTTCTTAGCCTATGACCGACTACTGAGGGTGGGGTGGGCAGCTGAGGTGAAGGGTGGACGGGGGCTGGAAGGTCTACTTGAGAAGACCTGGTTAGCAGTACCTGCAAAGGGTGTTACCTCAGTGTGTGAATAAAACATAGTGACCCTGGGTTGCAGTGCAGGAAAACAGTCATTCCGTTTTCAGGTGGGAAGCGTCAGATAATGGCAAATATCATTAAAAACAAAGCAGACGACTTATAAGTGGAAAATAAAAATGCACCGACTTCGGACAAACTGAACGTCTGAACTCAGCCACAGATTTTTAAGCGGGCACCTGCATAAGATTTGCTCTATCAAACCGTATGAGCTGATCACTGTAACTCCACCGGGAGCTTATAATACGAACACCACGCACTGGAGGAACAAGAGCGGCACAGTGTGCGGGAGAGGCGGAGGGTGACTCCGGGGACGGGTAGGTGACTGATGGGCCACATTAGGTCTCACAGCGGTGTTAGAGGAGCCCCTGGGTAGCACCATTAGCGGCAGCCTTCAGCCCACGGAGCACAGTGGGGACAGCAGCACACGAGCTGGAGGAGTGATAGGCTGTGTGTGTGTGTGTGTGTGTGTGTGTGTGGGAGGGGAGGGAAACAGCAGCAAAAAGCCCATTTGAGTAAAGGGAGGGATGAGATGCAGAGGGGAGGAAGGTGGGAAGGAGAATGTGATTCTTCTCATTGCTGCCTATACTTATTGACTCCATGTGGGCAACCTGGATACCTGCAGTTATTCAGTTGTATTCATTTATCTGATGCTTTTCTGCAATCCAGCTTTCATCTCTGAGTTGCCCATTTATACAGCGGGGTAAATTTTACTATTTCAATCCTTGAAACTAAAAGAAAAAACTAGCAGCAGGAACAAGGATTCAAATGTGGGTGAACTAGAAGCAGGCAGCATGTGGTGCAGCCGTTGATGCTGTTGTCTTTGGACTGGCACGACCCAGGTTTGAATCCCACCTGCTGCTACAGCCCCTGATTGTGGTATTTACCCTAAATTTCCCCAGTCACAATAACCCAGCTGTCGTAAACCAGTTTAAGATTCTCGCATCCAGTTGGTAGGTGTAATGTACCCATTATGCTCTCAGCTGCCCTGGTGTCTCACTATCTCCATATGACCAAGGTCTGTGTGTCTTGGAGGATGACCTGCAGTGGGTGCTGTGACAGGGTGGTGTTCTCCAGTTCCAATCCTCAGTGCTTCTTCTGACACGATAACCTCTGCCAGTGCTGGAGAGCATCGACAAATGAACACACACATGCAGGTGAGCTGAGCGGCGCCAATGAAAACCAAGGTAAAGAAAAGCTTTAATCCTTTTATGGGGCAGGAATTTAAAGGGTTTATGATTCCAGGTGTATTGATGGAGATCTTGCAATAACCTGACTCATCTTTGATGATTTTGCTGATTAAAAAAGTAATTAAAGTGTCACTAGACAAACCCAGCGTTATCACCCGTGCCGGGCGATGACTTCACTTATGCGGCGCATATGTTTGCGTTCTTTGATCTTGACATCTGCTGTGAAGAGATGAAGGTTAAACAGGTGAAAGTTATAAATGTTTTGATTTATCCCGTCATTATATTGGCTTAGCAGCACACGCTGGCGGCGGGTTTGAGTGATTCTGTGTTCATACGTCCGTGACGCCGTTCGTCATAATCAGACGTGAATGTCTGGCGGAGATTCTTAGTCGATGTTTGTGTGTCTGTGCAGCGGGTGGTTTCGAGAAGCGTGTCAAGACAGAGAGCGATGAGAAGACAGAAGATTCTGGTGTCACTGTCCCTCACTGATGTTCAACCTAATGTCTCTTCCAGAACTTTCTTCCACAGTCGCCTATGATGCTCAGGAGGATGATGCTTCGAACCCTGGAGATTGCAGTCGAGTTCTGAAGGATGGACCTGGGAGCCAAAGTCCATTCGCGTCTCCAGGGACTGGAAGGTGAGGGTATGAATCCGATTGGCTAATAAGGGGAGGCGGAGTTCCAGGGCCTCAAGCCCCATGGCTCTCCGTGGCTCTTCTCCACGGGGTGAAGCAGATCAACAGTGGCGTGCAAGCAAACAGCGTGCGTGTTGCCAACAGCACGGCGATGACACGGCGACGGCGCCGAGGCTGCGCTCCCCAGTGTCAATCACAAAACACTTAAGTGAGACAAAGCATGTTTTCCGGCCACTCTAAAATGCCATTATCTTCTTGGCTGGATGTGCCCGACGTGCCACCACACCGGCGGGATGATTCAGGCCCTGCTCACAGGCGGCGCGGAATTAGCTTCCCTCCGATTGATTCCTCGCCTCGAAAAAAGGCCGAGGAGAGCAGGTGTTCTCCTCGCTCCGCTTATTCATTAATATCTTCACGACGGCATGAAAGAAGAAGACAAGGAAAGGACAGCGAATCCTGTGTGAATGGGAGTGACACGGACCCAGACGTGGAAGCAGGCCAGAGGAGGTGGCTTTTGCTGATGAGGTGAGATGTCTGGCTCACACACACACACACACACACACACACACACACACACACACACACACACACACACACACACACACACACACAGCTCTGCCCACAGGGGAATCTTGTCTGTGTTGTGTGTCTTGCTCCCTCCCTGGCCTTGAGCACCAAAATCCACTCCTAAACACGAGAAGTTTCCAGAAATCAAGGCTTCTCCACTGTAAGATATTGACACTTTAATTAACTGCAGATTAGCTGATAATTTGTTGGGATTTTCAAACAGAATTAGGGCCGGATCGCGTTTAATTGGTCTTTCTTAAAGAACATATGCTACGGCTAATTAAAATATTTTGCTTTTTTCTTTCAGTTCTGTTCTTCTCAGATGTCTAAGCACTCGCTCTGAGCAGTTGTTGGGCTGAGGAAAGATGTGCTGGAAAAAAACCCGGAAGACTGGAATCCAGCGCGGCCTGCCGGGACGCCTGGCCTTGGACGTGCCGGGGATGCCGGGAAGGCAACGCCGGGGCTGTTTACACAGCGATGCGATGCGGTGCGTGTCAGTGGAGGCGCTGCGAGGTGCCGTGTTGTTTTTCATCGCGGTTTTTCTTTCAGGTTGTCATGCAGTTTAATAATTAATGCTTTCCGCTTGACACCGCGTTTGTTTCGTTTCTTTCGTTCGGCACAAGTCCTTGTGTTTTTCTTGAGTTTCTGGGAAGGAGCGTTATGAGAACCAGCGTTTTTATTATTATTTAGAGAGCTGTAAATTTCCCTGGGGGAGGTTCTGTCAATGAATATTGCTGGCTTTTACTTACACGCGCATCGCCGCAGAGTTAACATAATGGGCTTGTGCGTAAATGCCACCTAAGTGATGTCTCCCCTCCGCCGGGAGACAGAACGACAGGAAGCAGAGCACCGCTTGCAGTTGCCGCCCCTCCCACGCTGAAGCCAAACACTCCCTGGGGGAGAGCCTGTCTTTAAACCACTAAATCAACGTTCGGCTAAGACAGCGAGGTGCCCCCCCTGCTCGGAGTGTGTCTCTGTGTCGGCCACGCGGTGATCGACAGTGACAACGGACCTGGGAGGGGGGTGCTGGCAGGTGATGGGGGTTACCACCAGCAAGAGGGGAGTTGTCCTCCGCTGAGTCGTCAGTCGTGGGGGTTGTGAGGAAAGGAGGGGTTTGATCAAGTGCCCCCCCACCACCCAGCACACACCTCAGCCCCAGGCGTCTTTGTCCGACCGCGTTGCAGAACGCAGACAGGGAGCGGGCCCGACGCCGAGCATTTCGGGTGGGGGAAAAGCGAACGTTTCCCTGACTTCACAGCATCTCGTGCCTTCCAGCGTAAACAAAGATCTCGCTGCAGTTTTTACCATTCATACATCTGTGAACGGGGGAGAAACAGACTCATCAAGGCGCTCAGCAGGAGGTAACTCATCAGTGATGGAAAGGGGTGGCACTGGGGTTTTGGAGTGACGATTTTTACTGTTCAACAGGCCAGCGGCAGCGGCGACACGTGACCCCCGGTCGCCTGAGGATGCCAGAGACACGGTGACTGTAGAAAGCAGAAGGGCGTTGGTTCGTCCATCCACAACTGAAATCATAGTGCCGTGCACGTTTGGTGAAGATCACAAAATATGTTTCTTGAAAAAAAATGTTTTTTTTTAAAAAGCTTTAATGCTTGTAAATGTCTGCACCTGCACAGCCAGTGAGGAGACCATGGAGGACTTGGCTGTGAAAGATGCACAAGGACAGGCGAGCAGAAGGGAAGAGGGTTCACTTCTCACACCAGCCTCAGGTCCTTGTGGATGAGGAGCTCAGGATGCAGCAGGTCCAGACGACAGGGTTGACACCGCGGAGAAGCTGTGCTTAGAGCCCCGGGGATGGTCAACATCAGGTTCGTCACCCTACAGCTCGACACCGGCCGAGATTGTTCAGGTCCAAAGAGAGAGCAGGTAACCGGAGCCTATTCCGCCCAGAAACACACCTGGCGAGCAAAAGCAACGCTATGTTGACAAACGCCGTGGATTATAATGATGCGAAGGCGGCAGTAAAGAAGCCTCTCATCTGACACGTGTAAAAACGACAGTTTCATTGCAGTTTACAGATGCGAAATTGCACATGGCACATGTTCCAGGATGAGCTGTGCTCCACAGCTGCTTAGCATTGCCACCATGTTTCCCTCATTTCGTCCTTTTTCCCCCGTATTTCCAATTCGTATCGCAGTGGTTTTTAAAAATTCATTAGCATTTACACAGAACACTTCTGGGAGTTTCAAATTGATTACTTATTAATACGTTGTTTGTAATAATAAATTTCTCACAGGCTTGGGAGAGGAAAACAGAGACGATGAGCCAACATATTTAGGGTCTCTCAGCAGTACGATGGGGGGGGGGGGTGGATTCTCTTGAAAAGAACAGACACACATTAGTAAACTGGACCCTTTCCAGCACCACCAAAAATGTTCTTATTGCAGTAACAGATTCTGGGAAAACATATCCAGTGTGCAGGTCTCAGTAGACTCAGTAAAAATATATAGGATTATACAACAGATGCTGTGCTGAACTGAGTGAAGGCTGTAAACACACGCAGGTTCTTGGTTCCCACAATGCAGTGCAGCACAGGTGAGGCGGTGGGTTGGACCTGAAAGTATCACACCAGCAAGGCTTCACTCCCCACCTTTCATTACTTGCTATTTGCAGTTATTTACCCAACAATTTTAGCCAGTGTCACGTACAGTGTCAGAGAACCACATTCACAGCAGCATTTTGCTGCGTCTCTACAGGGGAAGTTCTTCACTCGAGGAACTAATCCAGGGCCTTGATGCTACCAGGCTACGGTGGTTCATTGACACCACTAGGTTGTGAGATCGGCCGTGCCCAATTCTGTGAGCGCTTACTAGGAGATGTACTGCTGTAATCGGCTGTGTTTCCTGTATTTATATATTAGCTGTGCCAGCTGTGTATTAGCTCTATATTAGCTGTGTATTAGCTGTATTTGCTGTGCCTGCTGTGTATTAGCTCTATATTAGCTGTGTTTGCTGTACCAGCTGTGTATTTGCTGTGCTGGCTGTGTATTAGCTGTGTTTTCTGTGTTATCTGTGCTGGCTGTGTATTGGCTGTATTAGCTGTGCCAGCTGTGTATTAGCTGTGTATTAGCTGTATTACCTGTACTATCTGTGTATTAGCTGTGTATTGGCTGTATTAGCTGTGCTGGCTGTGTACCTGCTCTGTATTGGCTGTATATTAGCTATGTTTGCTGCGCCGGCTGTGTATTAGCTGTGCTAGCTGTGTTTTGGCTGTGTTACCTGTGCCAGCTGTGTATTAGCTGTATGAGCTGTGCTGGCTGTGTATTTGCTGTGTATTGGCTGTATATTCGCTATGTTTGCTGCCCCGGCTGTGTATTAGCTGTGTAACAGCTGTGTTAGCTGTGCCGGCTGTGACAGGTACATTAGCCGCCCACAGCGTCTCTGTGACACCACACCGCGGTACTTGTTACTCTGGTACCTGAGGTGCCAGGCTGCTGCAGTTGGGAGCAATTTATCGCCCTTCCCAACTCTTTTTACGAGCGCCTGTAATTCACCGCTCCGCAGACAGGCTCATTTCTCTCTTTTTCCCAGATAAAACTTTTACGGGGCATCAAAGATAACAAACTGCAACTGCCGCAAAAGAGGCAGAAAAGGGGAGGAAGAGGCAAAAGGATGAATTGCTGCTTGTAAATGTGCCCGGCGAGGGCTGCAGCTTGCAGTGCGTGACGCCCGTCGCCGTGCCCAGCATGCACTGCGGCTCCCCGAGGAGCGCAAGGTCGCCTCGGCGCAGGCGACGATTTACGCCGGGCCGCATCCGCCGTCTCCCCAGGGCGGCACGCGCGCGTTTTATCAATTCAGCGTTAACAATGCGCCAGCTTCGCCTTTTTTTGCACACAGTTTATTGTTTATTAGTTCAATAAAGCTTTACACTCCTAAAGTCCCTGTTCCCGCATGTGATAATGACAGCTTAAACATCCTCAGCTGTGCTTTCACAAAATAAATAAAAATAATCCCCCCTCGGAGCGCTGCTTTCTGCGAGTGTCTGCGGCCCCTGCACGGTGGTGGATTGTCACCCCGGAACTGGCGCCCGCAGCCCGGCACAATAGCGCTGCCGCAAAGAGATAAACGGCAGGAATTAACGGTTTGCTGTAATTACAGCCCCTATCAGAAGCGCATCGCGGTTTGGCGGATGATTCGCCCCCCCCCCCGCAGTGGCCTGCGAGAGGGTGACAGCACCCTGTCTCCTCTTCTCCGTGCCCAGCGCTCCGCTTTAGATGCCAGACGGGCCGCGTCAGCCACGTCGCAGCCCCGCGCTCCGGATTTTGGCCCCGGCTTCTGGTCCGAGGGTCATACCTGATGTCCCGGTGTGGCAAAGAGTCCAAACACACCCCAAAACACACCCTGGACTGGACCCCAGGTGGTGGCCCCTCCTTCCAACAGAGGCAGGGCCCTTTGTTCTGGAAACAAGGTTGTTGGTGTAAAACCCTGCAGTGCAACGTAATACAGTAGGTTAGCGTAGCGGTTTGAGCCACTGCCGCCAGAGGGGCTGGTTACAGGTTTGAATCCCGCCTGCTGTAGTGCTCTCGATTGAGGTAGTTACTCTGAGCTGATGCAGTAAAAGTTACCCTGCTGTGTAAATGGGTGAATCGGTGTAAGGGGCTTCGGAGGAAAGTGTCAGGTAAATCTGGGTGGGTGAGCTGAGGGATGGTGCAGCACGTTGAGCTTCAAACACTCGCCGGTTTCTCTCCCTCAACACACACAGGTCGATGCACAATCAATATGTTAGATCAGAGGAATCATAACTTTTTTTTCCTTTCGCAAATTCAATTTGGTCCTTAACATGCCAATAGATTTAATTAGGTGCCCATGGTAGCAAATTGTAATTTACATTTTTATAGTTTTTCGAGTTAATTAGTTTGCTCGCTCAGCCAAACGCTTCTTGTTTATTCCTGTGTTCTGCGACTCCTTTTTGTCTCCGCTGCTCTTTTTTCTCGCGAACGAGCGGCGGGTTTGTCCAGCGGCTCACCTCAGGGCTCCGGCTCTCGCGGTCCCAGTTAGGGCGACTCGGTGCCGTATTCATTACTTTATTAGAAAATAGATTGTGTTAATGAATATCGAATTGGCTTCACACAATACGAAAAGAGCAGGAAGTTCGGGGGGGGGCAACATTACGTTTGCCCTCCAACAGTTTCTGTTCCCCGAGCAACATACAGACAGGTTGTTTTCCACAAACAATTGTCAGCCAGGGAGCCTCATTCTCCACACTGCAAAAAAGTACATATAAATAGAAATAAATATAAATGCGGTATAACGCAAAAGCCGCTTAAGCGCCACCGATTCCATGTCAGTCGCAGCAGGACACGTGTCAGCATGCGGCACATGTTGCCAACTCAGCCCGCAGTTCTCCAGAAAGTTGTTGGATTAAGTCCCGAAGAGAAAAATTCAACATCTATTCCTTTTTTATAAGTATCTCTTTGCATCCAGCTGGATGAGAAAAGGGCAGAAATGTGTGCCGGCCTGGATAAGGGCACGAGATAAGCGAATAAATTATGTAATGTAAGCTACTGCCATTATCTATTTTGTGTGAATTAGGGGATAAAATTAAGGGCCTCTTATCTTAATACGGCGGCTCGCCGCTCTGAATGAGAAATGACGGTAATGACAATGGGCCCCAAAACAAAGGGCAAATCTGCGGATCCCGGCCGAATGGGGCGCGGTATCGACAGGCCCCCCAGACTCTGCTGGCGAAGGACGGGGTCTTCGCTCTTCGCCCCTCCTCGGCCCACCGGCGCGGACAAAAGGAGCCGCGACGCAGCTAATTACGGCTAATTAGAGCCAATGACCTGCGAGGACAGATGCGAGCGGCGATACGGAAACGCGCCGGCGGGGGTGCCCCCGCTCGCATCGACACACGGACAAATGCGAGGAGCAGCGGTGGCGCCTGCTGGAGGACGTGTCGCGCGACAGCTCCGGCGCCCCGTTCTTTGGTGTGTCGATGGATTGACGTCGAGGACATTAGGCAGGAGCGCGGGGGAAATGAGGGCATTATCTCCGCGCCGCCCGACAACGGATTAGTCTCTGTCCGTCGGCCCCATCGATCGGCCATTAACACGGCCGTCCGCAGGGGCGCGCAGGTAAGCAGCCCGCCTCCACCTGACCGCGCGGCCTTGCCGACACGTGGAGCAGCGGCACACGTTCCCAGCATCCTCCAGCTGGCAGCGCCGTCGGCTGTGTACACGCGTCCGTTGGCATTTCCCGGTGAGGAGCTGCCAACCGCCCCCCGTCCGTCCTTTTGCCTTCCCCCGCGAGCCGGGAGGAGAGACGCCCGGATTCGCCCCCTGGCTGGAGTTCAAAGGAAGAGGAAGAGACCACCCCGACGAAGACCGCCTGTCCGAGTGGCGCTCCTCACGTTCAAACGCGGACAGATGCTCCGCTTTACTGCACGCGTGTGACATGAATATATGCATGTATCTTACACACGTGTTCATAAAACCCCCGCTGTCGCAGTGTCAAGGACGAGCGGCGCGACCCGCCACCTCGGCGGATAATTACAGCCAATCGCGCGCCAGCTGTTTATAATTAACTTTACTCCGGGCGCCGCGCACATCTCGCGCAGGTATTCGCCTATTGGAATGTGTGTGATACGGATGCATGTGAACGCGTTTCGTTTTTGACGCGACTGTGCGCTCGAGCCGCCAGGAGCGGAAGAGATTGGCCGCGAGCAGACGCCGCGTCCCGGGGCTCGTCGTGAGGCCGCCGCTCACCTCGCGTGCCCCGGTACACGCATCGCGGCGCGTACAGCTGCTCTCTGAGCCGACGGGGGTCCGCAGGTGCGCAGCCTGCAAGAAGGCCCGGAAGAAAGCGGTCCGAAAGCAGGAGTGAAAAGGGGGAAAGAGGAGGGGGAGAAAATAGGGAGCAGAACCTGCGAGGAGGAAGTTAATGACGGCTCAGAGCTATTTAAACACACCTAATTAAGTAAAATGCAAAACAGATCATTAGTTGAAAGCTATTTGTTCCCTGTTGGGCCGATGCTGCTTATGGGGGCGCAGTGCGGCCCCCCAGCAGCTGCGCAGGAGGGGCATCAACCTGCACGCTAGTCCAACGTGAACCTGCCCAACACCCCCCCGGCTTGTCATGTCATGCCTACGCTTGTGTGCATAGAGATTTTGCATTTTGAAACACAGCCCCCCCCCCCTGCACTGCCCACACACAAACTGACCCTCAGGGGAGGCCTGGACCCGCATTGTCTACCAGCCGCGAAAAAGCCGAGGGTCTTGTGGAACAAAGCTTCGCATGAGGGTCATGGGTTCAAGCCCCACTTGAGAGTGAAACACAGCTCCCTGTTTGCTCAGTCGGGGAGGTAGCTGTGCGCTTTAGTTGCTGTCACAGTAACATCGGTCTAAGGTCACAAAATTAGCCTTTTGTAAATCCCTACAGGCTGCATGTGTGGTCGGTTTGTTTAAAACTTTTTTTTTTTACCATAAGAGGTTTTTCCAAACACCCCAGACGGCGTGAAATGGAACGACTCTCTTCTTGTTGCTATAGACACCAAGATGATCGATATTGTCAGTATGACCTAGAGTGCGACCCGCCGGTGAGCTTTAGGGCCAGCAGAGGGAGCAGTTGTGATGGGCTTCTATTTACTTCCTTGCTGTAATGCCAGAGCGCCCCCTGCTGCCCCGGTGTGCGTCACTCCGCGGGGGGCATAGGCCTCATTAGCAGAGCACCCACCATCCCATTAGCAGCAGGGGAAGCTGGAAGTACACTCTCCCGCTGGGGGGGCCAGCGCAGCCCACGCTGACAGGCAGTGTGACGCCGTCCACACGTCAGTCACGGGGAGTGAAGGTCTGGCCAGCTAAACAGTCACCATAATGAGTCACATGCTCTACTTTGGGGGCCCGTGACACTGGTCACAAGCAAAATCCCACCTGCCGCTGGGGGGGGGCAAGCGGAGCACAGCGCCGAAACCCCCTTACGGCTCCACTTTCACAGGGATGTGGCAGGAAATGAGCTCTGCAGAGCTGGGGGGGGGGGACACGACACGGAGGAAACCGGCAGGTCTGGAGCACCAATCATCCCTGCTCATCTATCAGCGCATCTCCCAGGCTTTGTGTCTCAGCCCATTTCACCTGACCCCGGCGGAGAGCGGCGGGAGAGACGGGCGGGCGTGAAAACAGTGCGAAAGGGGTGGCTAACAGGGTCCTGTGTGCAGATTTATTATTGAGGGTGGAAAAAAACAAGGTGGAAAATAGCAAATACAGATGAAGGAATAGGAAATGGGGTCCAATACCACGGTGCCCGATCGCAGGCCGGGGTGCAGCTGGGAGGCGAATGATTTACTGTCTGTTTGCTGGAGCTGCTAATGGGGCCACAAGACGGAACGAGACCCCCGCAGGGCAGAGTAACGCTCTTGCATTTATTCATTTGCCCGAGACTCCAAAGTGAACAAAGTGCGTCAACAGCAGATGAAGAGCTTTAGACACAGACTCAGCCCGTGTGTCTGATACCACCGTGTTGCTGGTTCACATCCCTCATGTAGAAGTGATGTTCAAACAGCATGGATGATCACAGCACGTAGCGTTTTTTTGTAGCCGTCAGGAGAGGGACTCAGCAGCTCTGAGGGACACAGGGAGATCGATGCACTGTAAAGGCAAGTTTGGCCACTGGGTCAAGGAGGGTCTGTCCTGCAGGAGGGAGAGTAGCGCAGAATGAGGAGATGGGGTAAAACAGTGTAAAACACGGACGTGTCTGGATTCGGCTTTAAAACATTTCTCCGGCGAAGGAGAATCCATCTGACGTGAGCCACCAGTCAGGTCCTCGCCATCTTGAGCGGTGAGCACACCGCTGTCCTCTCCAGGCCCCCTGCATGTAAATATTACTCCCAGAATGCCTGACAGCCTTATTTCCTGCTCCCCTTTTCCCAGCGCTGCTCCGGGGGGGGTTTACCGCGATAACGCCGGGTGAGTTATTTCGGGACGGGGAGGAAGATTTATACTGTGTCTGAAATTTCATTTGGGGAGGAATAATAAGGCAACGGAAATGAATGTTAATCATAGGCTTCATCCTGACACCGTCTTTGTGCCAAACTCAGGTTTTGGTCGCAGATTTTTTTCAACTTATTTTTTTCGACCTCCTTAAATGCTTAATAAATCAGGAGCCGACTGCACGTTGTGACTTGTTGTCGTTTCCCCGGGAACTAATTAAAAAAGGGGCCGCGCTGTCGCTCCGGCAGCGGGAGACAGATATTGCTCCGGTCCCCTGGGTGGATGGACAGCAGGGACAGCAGGGCAGTGTGCGGGGGGGGGCTGTAAATACACCAGAAGGGGGATCATCCTCATCCCGAGACCGTGAACACGGCTGCGGGATTGTGGGTAATAATTTGTAGGTACAGCGCAGCACAAGCCCCCCCCACGCGGATCTCACCGTGCCGCTCGCAGGCCTCGCTCCCGCTTTGCTGCTTGATTTATGGCACCTTTAAAGTGGATGAGAGCCGTGTTTGTTCTAAAAGCCGATTTGTTTTATCGAGTGGGAGGGTCGTGAGCTGGGCGACAGTGCCGCTTGCAGCGGGACACCGACACGGGTTCGACTCGCCCTTCGCCCACATCGACGCACCCCGCTGCTCACCTGTGCCCGTCTCTCTCACACACACACATACACACACACACACACACACAGTAATCCGCGGGAACTTGTCACACTGACTTCCAGAAGGGATTATTACTAACACCTCGAGAGGAGTGACGCTGTGGACTGTTTTTCGGAGCACAGCAGACGCCTCTGCCTTGTATTTACACAGTGGTGACTTACTGTGATTTTTCACATGGCATCTTTGTCCCAGTCGCTCCCAAACAGCAGCGCAGGGACAAGTGAGCCGCAGTGGTGGGAATGTTTAGTGAAGTATTAATATTTAACACTTCAGTGATCAGGGCTGCTGTTCTGCAGGGAAATTAATAGCTGTTGTTTTATGAGATTCAACACATCTCCCGACACACACAGGATTTACACACCGACGGTGACCTCTCGACGTCCCAAGACAAGCGGGGGGAACACACATACTCGTGCAGTCGAGCCCCGCCCCCATGACGCCCCATGCTGTGATCTGACGTGCTGAGGATGCTCCGTCACACGTCACGCGGGATGCAGAGGAGCCGCCGGCCTCACTCTCGCTGTCGGGACACACGGCGCCATGGCAACCTGGACACGTCCTTATTAAATGTTGTTTACTGTCCACTAAGCACCAAATTGTGAGCCACAGGGGGCCAATGGGGCCTGTAGAGGGACTTGATGAAAAGGAGACGTGGACTTACGGGTAACGCAGAGAGGGGAACGCCACGAAGCACAGTGAACACCGAGCAGAGTGTCACAGGTTTTGTCCTGACACAGTGTAGCCCAGCGCAGGTGACAGGTGTAGCACACGCAGATGTAATAAGCATTGACGTGCCTGTTGTGTTTAGTGGGGGTCCACTGATTTATTTGCCAAGTGACATTGTTGTGGAAAGACCACCTGCCCCTCCCCTGCCAAGGCACGAGGACAGAACCTGTGGAGATCAGGCTGGCTCTGCGTCCAGTTGCCATGGTGATGTCTGACAGTTTGAGCACAGGGACAGGTCACATAGCCATCGTGTGTGTGTGTGTGTGTGTGTGTGTGTGTGCGCGTGCATCTGACGGGATGCCTCAAATCTCAGTGGCGAACTCGAGCTGACAGCTGTGTCAGCCTGCAGAACAGCAAGCCGTGTCAACATTTAACCGCTCTGACAGGCTAATTTAGCCATCCCCCAGAGTGGGGGTGCCGAGTGGGGTGGTGTGGTGGTGCTGGGGTGTGGGGGGGGCACAGGTACTGCGATGCTCATAACTCATCTGGTTGTAACCTGATGACGCCGTTTAAAAAAAGACTCGAATGAGCCATCGGGAGGACCTGTCCGTCAGCAGGCGGGGTCTCCTGAGCTCCGCCCCCTGTCCCATCCAACACTTCCTGCCAGGTGTGTGTGGGTAAGCCCAGCTCCTAATTTCACCACAGTTTCACAAACTTTTCCAATAAACATCCTGTTTAGTGTGAGGGTCAAACCCAACATCTTCTGTTTATTCTCCAGTTGATTTTCTGTAACCAGCACTTGGTACCAAATGGGACACCAGATCAGTGACCACCTCCCACACCCCCCTAACCCCCCCCGATGGCTGCTCATTACTGAAGCTTCAGCTTCATCACCGCCAGTTTCAGTGCAGATGGAGCTGCGGTGGGAGGACCCACCCCGGGCACGGAGCTGCTGTCCTACTGGGCTCAGCCTGAATGTCTGAGGTAAAACACCTGGTTCTGGGGTTCCGCCATGCTAATTTGAAAGGAATGTTCTAGAACCTCCTGTGTCACTGTCCTCCAGGGCCATGTCGTCTCACCTCGAACCCACAGCCCAGTTCCGTCATCACAAATAACCTGGTAAGCTGGACCATATGCACATCAAGCGGAGCTCATAACCTCCTGAGGTTCTGAGCAGCGGGTGGGGTGGGTGGGGCACGGGGAGTGGAGGGTGGGGGGGGTGTTTCAGTGATGGATACACACTCTGCGGTCAGGTGAACAGCTTTCACAGGCCCCACACACTAATAAAGATTGAATGGCGTCACAGTAATTCGAATGTTAAGCGAATTATGCGCAGACGGCTCATCTGTTATGCGTGTTTCCGCAGCAACCGGACTGCAGGAATGAGCAGCCCGACGGTAAGCTAGGAAGTGCTGACGGGGAGTCCCTGGGGTCCAGGTGTCAAAGCCAGTGGACCCCCTGTTGTGTGCACCGCCCTCCACCTGAGACACACACTTACACACATACCGTTAAACTTAATGGAGGCCTGTGTTTGAACTGGTGGCTCTCGTGTGTGTGTTTTTGTGTGTGTGTGTGAATGTGCAGCAAGTGTGATGAACTGGTGCTGGATTTGTTGTGGATCCATCCGAGTCACATCTAAACACTGGATTAGGGGCTGAACAGGAGCCATGTGTTCTGGATTCTTCTGTAGATTACAGCCTTACGCTGCTTCCTTACTGAGAACAGGGGGCTCACACACACACACACACACACACACACACACACACACAGACACACACTCCTGTAATGTTTGTTTTCTCGAAGCATCACAACAACAAGTGTCTGTCCTGTCGTGCATGATGCTGGACTGCAACCCCCCGTGGGACAATAATGAATGATGTCACCATGGTGACACAGTGTGTTGACAAACAGAACTGGCTTCCTGTAATTGGGGCCATTGCTGCACCCCACCCCTCTGCACAAGCAATAACACACCACTCGATTGGTACACACACACACACACACACACACACACACACACACACACACAGAGTCCAGTGTCTCCACATCCAGGTGGATTTCAGTATCTCACTGTCACCTGCATTGTGTGGGGGGGTATACTACAAGAGAGGATGGGGATCAGCTGTGTGTGTGTGTGTGTGTGTGTGTGTGTGTGTGTGTGTGTGTGTGTGTGTGTGTGAGAGGCTCCCTCTGTGTCCCTCACACCGCCTCACTGTGTCTGCCGAGAAGCTGTGTGCATTAGTCCATACGTGTCCAGCCTCCCCAATGAGCTGTTTACTGCATGCCTCCATGAACTGGTGCTCTGTGTGTGTGTGTGTGTGTGTGTGTGTGTGTGTGTGTGTGTGTGTGTGTGTGTGTGTGGAGGGGTGAACAGCCTCACTTTCTCACTCTGAGCTGGTAGCTCTGTGCCCTTAACTGTGTCCACTGTGACTGGGAATTTTGGGGTTAAACGTAACGGAGTGTGTGGCGTTTCTTTGGACACACACTTCTATGTAAGATGGACACCCAACCTCAGTGGGGGCCTTGATGCCCCACCTGAGACAGCCCCCCCCCCCCCGTGAGGCCTGAGAGCTGCTGCCAGCAAACAGCCCTGAGACAGCAAGATGTCCAGGTCTGACCTCATGAGTTCAGCTGGTCCCTGTAGACACAGACACACTCAGTCACACTCACACACACCTCATTTAGCAGCAGACTTGGGGGATCGGTCCTGGGACTGGAATTTCTACACTGTGATGTCAACATGGGACAGTTTGCTGTACAGCGTGTTGGACAGCAGGTTGGACAGTGTGTTTGACAGCAGGTTGGACATGCATCAACTGGACCACAGCTTCAGTGTTGAGTTGAGTTTTACTGTATTTAAAAAACTAGGCCAATAAATCTTAAACCTGTGTGTGTGTGTGTGTGTGTGTGTGTGTGTGTGTGTGTGTGTGTGTGAGAGTCTTTCCCCCCCTCCCTACATCAGACTCATCAGAAGAAACACCCCCCCCCAAGCCCCCTCCTGTTCCACCGCGGTACAACACATCAGTAATGATCTCATTTACCGCGCCATTAAGTGGGAGTGAATCACACAGGCAGGTGTCATGGGGGGCAACACCTGGAGCACATCAGCGCCACCCCTCCAGGTGACGGGGGGGGACATGTGGCCGCGATCCACAGAGCAGCAACACACAGACAGTCCGGCCGCACACCTGTAGCCTGACGACCCACCGCTTCTAGAACATCCCACAGAAACTCGCTGTTTACACACATCCAGAAGCAAAGGATCCAACTAATGATCCATGGATGTGAAATAGAAAGTTCAAGAACTAAAGAGAAACTTATTGATGGTTAAGCTGTTAAAACTGGTAGTGAGATGAAGAAGTGAAAATATGGCCCCTCTGTGGTTGTTGGGGGCGACGGGTTGGGGGGGCACACGGCGCCATCTTGGGATAGCTCCGCTCAAGTGCTTCGTGCCACTTTATCCCTCTTGACAGCGTCATACCACCGGGGGGGGGGGGGGGGGTGCTGCCAACTGCCCCCCCACTGTCTGGCCTTTGAAGCTGTTGCGTAACCAGCCGGGTGTCAGGGGCAACCTTCACAGCAGGAGGCAGGAGGAATGCTGGGAGCGGCACCCCCCCGCCCCACCAGAGGGCTAATGAACTAGTCGCGCTGCACTCCTTTAGCCTGACGACCGTCTTTATTTTCCCATCTCATCTGGCTCAGGCCGACCCCCGGCAGGCGCCCCCGTTGGTGGTCCCCGCCGCATCGTCCTTCCCACCTCACCGTGTGCGTTGCCCTCTCGGGATGGGAAGTCCTCGCCTCAACTCTGCGAGGTCCGCCTTCCGTTCCCGGTCGGGGTCCGTTGCCGTGGTGACAGGGCAGCAGAGCCGGACCCTCCCGGCACGCTTCCGATCGGTTCCACGGTGGGCCCTGGAGGTGGGGGGGTCGGCAGCAAAGGGAGATGGACGGAGAAGAGCTGCCGCACCGTGGTAAATGCAAACACTGCTGTTTATCTACCTGTCTGCTCACCTGTCTGCTGTGCTCAAGGCCTCCCACAGTAGGAGTTGTGTTTGACTGACAGATGGATAACCTGCCCCTCCCGCTGGTCATGAAGCCCCAACGCAGAGCATCATGGGAAGAAGTTCAGCTCTTTGCCCTCAGGGTTCTTCACCCCCCCATTCCTTGCTGGCCACACCCCTTTATGTGCAGAAGCCCCACCCTTGACGCCCTGGTCAAGGTTGCGGGGACACAGGTTCCAGGCCACAGGGGACCGGCTGCAGCAGTCACGAGGGGGGGGACCTCTGGACGATGGAGACGATGACGATAAGGGGGATGGTGACAGTGTCGGGACGGCCGTGCCAAGGCAGCAGGTGGCGCTAGCCAGGATTTGCTGGTCCACAGGGGGTTTGGGCTGGAGGCTCCTGCGGACCACATTCGTGGCCAGAACTACGGCAGTGACACGGCTGGCAGCCGGGGGGTGTGTTGGGGGGCGTTGGGGGGGCGAGGAGGAGCAGCTTCATCACTGTCAGCTGTGTTTAATGAAAATGAATTAAACAATGACAGGGGATAATAACCTGAGAAGAGCACTGTCACACCTGAGTACTGCCTGCCGGGGGGGTCCCACTGTGTGGGGGGGGGGGGGCTCAACACAGGGAGAGAGAGAGGATCCCGTCACACAAACACACACACACACACACACACACTGCTGCACACTATTAACTGCGTCACAATTCGTGCTGCGCTGCTCTTCAGTTTGCGGGAGACAATGCAAATTTTCTATCACAGCATGACTCCGTGTGTGTGTGTGTGTGTGTGTGTGTGGGGCAGTGTGTTTTACTGGGATTCCGTAACAATCCCAACAAATTAAACACACCAGAAGACCTTTAGCTAGTCTCATGCTTGGTAATCCAGAGCAGGATTAAAACCCGCGAGGAGGGGAGTTGACTCCAACAGCCGCGCTCCTGTGTGTGTGTGTGTGTGTGTGTCTGTCTGCCTCATGCAGCAGTATGTTCCCCTGAGTGCTGCATTTGACCAGATAGTGGTGTTTAACCACAGATTACAGCTGGTCTCCTGACCCTGTCAGAGCGAAGCTCCGCGCCAAAGGGTATGACCCCCCACCCCCACCCCCCCAGGGACAGGAAGTGCTCCGTCTGCCACGTTAAAACCCCCAACTGCAACCCTGTTAAAAGCCTCTACTTTACACATAATCCCACACTGCTGTGATTTATGGGTATTAAAGAGATGGGAGGAGGGAGGTCAGGAGAGAGATGGGCGCCGGGGGGTGGGACGCCGGGGGGTGGGGGGGGCACATCAAAACAATCCTCCTATCCCACCACAACCCCCGAGACCACCTCTGCAGTCCCTGAAACTCTGGAGTGTCGGGGTGAAGAGAGCAGGAGAGCGAGGTGTGTGTGTGTGTGTGTGTGTGTGTGTGTGTGTGTTCATGCTTGGGCTGTCTCTCACACACACACACACACACACACACACACACACACTGCAGTCGGTTGTGACCTGGGCTGATGACGCAGCGGACACCTGTGTCTGGACTGACAAACGGAGGAACGAATATATCGATCCCGTTAAACAGCCGGTCATTCGGTGCAATTAAACCGCCAATTACTGTGTCGTACCGCGGTAAAGTGATACAGCCCTCCTTTACACTGTAGTTTCATTTTATCACAGAAAAACACCTTGTGAATTTGACCTTTCAGGATTTTTACTGTGTTTTACTGTTTCGGTTAAAAGGCCCAGAATGACGTCGCAGTGATTTGACGCAACTCTGTGAATAAATAAGAACTTGAATTATTGCGTTTCTTTCCTTCCATTCATTACACTGAGTTTTACCCGCCGTGATTCGGGTGTCGGTGGTCCGACTGGACGTCTGTCTCAGGCGGCCGAAGGAATAAAACTACAATTTAATAAGCACTTTTTTCCAAAGACTTTAATTTGATTCAATGAAATCCTGTTGTTCCAGTTCAGTCGCATTTACTCATCTCACACACACACACACACACACACACTCTCACACACACACACACACACACACACACACACACTTCACATGGACTCACCATCTTTATTTTCATTCGCTCCACATTTGCTGTCCTCGCAGATCGATGTCACCACAGGCCGCCTGAGACCCACATGGCTGTTACCAGACGCCACTTTAGGATGTGATCCTGACAGAAGTTCCCACTTTCGCACCTCAGGGTCCCATGTTCGAGTCCGGAGGCTTCCTGTGAAATACGACCCCCCCTGAGAGATGTGGGGAGCCCAGCAACGGCGGCCAGGGGCACCAGGGGCTTGGTGCTGTTCTTCCCGCCATGTGGGGGCAGTGAGTCACCCCAACTGTTGAGGATTAGTGAACCTGGGATAATCGCAGGAGAACGTGTGTGTGTGTGTGTGTGTGTGTGTGTGTGTGTGTGTGTGTGTGTGTGTGTTCTGACCGTTGGTGATGGTCTACAAAGCAGCTCACAGTGCTGAGCTCCATCGTGAGTTAAACAGTAGGGTCATTTTTACTGTGCCCGTTCAGGGTAAGAGGTCTGACCACAGGAATTCACAGCAGGGGGTCATGCTCGATCTTGCAGTCTCTCCAGAAGTGGCAGTTTTAACTGCTGCGCCCCCTGCTGCCCTTATTGCTCAACAACAACAACAACAATAATAATAGTAATAATAATAATAAACCAAAGGTAATTAACAGTCATCATTTAACCTGAACATCTTCAGTCCAAACATACTGGCACATATTTGGAACAGGTGGCTGAACGCCAGGCTGGCAGTGAGTCACGACCCGGCTGAGCTGTACACAGGTTGGTGGGTGCAGCCAAACTGCCAGTTTGCTCCACATGCTGGGACTGCGAGGGGTCACCTGTCACAACCACCTGTGTGGTCTATCGGTCCAGGGGTGACATTCAGGTCCCGACCTCAACAACCACACAGCGGCTCTCAACCGTGTGTCAGTCAACCTGTCTCTGTGTGACCCAGTGAGAGCAGAGAGAGCATGATGTCCCTGCAGACCCCCCTCTCAGGTGAAGCTGAGTAGGACAGTGAGGCAGGAAAGGAAAGGAAGAGAAATATGTGGAAATGGCAGGGGGTGGGGTATAGAACCCCACTCCACCATCAACCCCTTCCCCCACTTCTTAGCACCAAGCTCCTCAGCTGTGAGATGTGTCACATTAGCAGGTGCTTAACAGCTACTGGCTTCTGTGTGTATGTGTGTGTGTGTGTGTGTGTGTGTGTGTGAGCAATATCAAGGTGTATCAGCCTGTTGGACAGACGCTGCCATGTGAGGGTCTGACCTCCACAAGCAGGACACCCTTCTCACCAGTAAAGAGCAGTAGAGCCCCCCCCCACACTCTGGAACCCTGCTCTTCCTCATCTTCTTCTTCTTCCTCTTCCTGTCATTTGGCCCCATCGCTCTCTCTCTTTCTCTCGCTCTCTCGCTTGCTCACACAGGCTCCATCTTCTCTCCTGCCTCATTGTTCCTGCGGAGAATATTAATACTGATAATAAACCTAATCATGGCCGCCATTGAAAATGGCAGATAAGAAATTCATTAGGAAGCAGGCGACTAATGACAGCCGCAGCAACTGGGGCTGTGGGGGGGCAAAGGGGAAGCGGGGGGGGGGATTTTACCACCCCCCTTGGTAGTGACTCAGGGACGAATCTGTCCTCCTCATCCTCACCTCCTCATCACCTCCTCAGTTGGCCCCGCCCCCCACCACAGAGCGCAAGTGTGTTTGTGATCCAACTCCGCCTGTAAGGATCATCGCCACATCCGGCAGTCGAGCATCGTGCCCCTCCTTCCGCCTGTCGCCACGGCGCCATCGCCAGGACACTGGCTCCCCTCCGTGGCCGTCCTCGTTTCTGGAGCCTCGGGTGCGAGAAGCAACACGGCAACAGGAAGACGGATGCTGCTCCCCGTGCAGGAACGTGGCTGGAGAAGAAGCTCCCACCTCGAACCCGTGACACCCACCCTCTCCGCACCCGACGGGAGGGACACCGTCTTGCACCCCAGATGGGCCTCTGCTCTCCCGGGAAGTGGGTACATGTGTATAAACTGTACAGAAGAGTGTTCCGCTCACCGCTCTGCCTCTGTCGTCTGCCAAATATGGGCAGATCGCGATGCGCCGGGAGGGGGCGGGTACCAGGCCTCAGCGCAGCCCCCCCCAGCAGCTCGGCCAAACACACGGGCGAAGGGTAGCACCTAGTGGCCGAGCGAAGAAGCAGAGGAGAACTTCTGGAAAAAAACGGAAGTGGTGGAGGAGGGGGCTCACCCTGGAACCCCGGGAGCTGGGGGGGGGGCGGATGTCGACATGCAGGGCCTTCTGGGAAACCAGGCGAGGAGAGGAAATGAGGGTGGTGAACGGTGCTGATGGAAGTCCTATTGTGATCATCCTGGATACGCACTAAGGAAAACTGTGCTTCTGGCAGATTCCATCTTCCACCAGCAGGGGGCAGGAGACTGAGGCCGTCAGGAACAAGGTGCTGCTGCAGCCCCCTGCTCCTCCTCTAGGTGGCGACGCGACTGCTGCCTTCCAGTTCTCTGCAGGTTCCTTTAGCCCCTCCCACCATGCTGTTGCCATGGCTGAGACCATCACACCTGGCGGGATGCAGCTGGGGGGGGCAGCAGATGAAGGAACATCCATAACTTCTAACTTCAAACAAAAAGTCTCACCTGAAAGTTATGTCCAAAAATCAAAGCTCATGTGAGAAAGTCTTGATGGGACTCAGGTGCGACTGCAATGCTGCCCAGGTGAGACGAGGAGCTCCTGCTCGTTCTGTTGCTGGTGTCCGGTCCCCTCTGCCCCCCCGTGGCCCCCTGTCACCTGCCACCCAGAGACAGAGCAGGCAAGGATAATGAAGCGAGGAGCAGAATGGTCTCGTGGAAACGAAACTGAGGGAGACTTGACCCCGTGACCTCTGAGCTACATGCTGATGAAAATGTGGGAAGGTGGACGGGGGGGACAGGTGCGTGTCCCCATGAGGAACAGCAAGGTCCCGTCACTGGGGCTTATCTTCCCCTTTCCCAGCTCCGCAGTTGGGTTTGCTGGGATTCAGCAGTTCTGAGGGACACGGGGAGCTCATTCCACCACGGCAGGGACCAAACTGAGAACAGTCCGTTTTTCACCCTTTGTGAGCTGCGCCACCAAGTGGCCAGAGGTGGAGGAGCACAGCGCTCTTGCTGGGCTGACCAGGTTGTGCAGGTATTTGGTTTAGCTGCTCATAGCTAGGACAGTAGAGTGTGTAACTGTGGCTGTGGGTTCAAGGCCCAGTGAAGCCCCAGCAGTCATTCCACAGAAACTTAACCACTTCTGCTGAAATTCTCTATGTATGATATAATGCACTGNAGTGTGTAACTGTGGCTGTGGGTTCAAGGCCCAGTGAAGCCCCAGCAGTCATTCCACAGAAACTTAACCACTTCTGCTGAAATTCTCTATGTATGATATAATGCACTGTGGTAAACTGTGAAATTACTCCATTTGCCCCCCCCCCCCCACAGCAGTTCTCTGTGGTGTCCTATAACAACACCCTCCAGGAGCCCCCCCCCCCCCATCATAGCCAGATCAGTCAGGGTTTGTGTGCAGGATGTTTCTCAACAGAGCCGCTGACCTAACCGTTCCTGACCGTCTTCATAACCAGGGCGACACGTAAACAGAAATGCCGCCTAAAACACTGGCTGTGTCAACACACGGGAAGCTGAGCTGGTGTTTGTTCCTCCTGTGCTTCTAACGCAGGGGGGGTCATCCTGCCAGGTGGGGTCATTTCCTGGTTGGGGGTGGGAGGGCGGTTTGAGAGGAGCCACCTCCTCAACTCCTCCTGTGGTTCCGGTCCCACCTGAGTCACCCTCTCCTCCCCCCATCACTCACTGCCCATGCAGGTCCTGGAGATGTTTCACACATTCAGCCTCAGGTTCACATCTCGCTTCTCTGTCCGCCCGTCCAAGCAATGGATTCCCTGTGCAGTGCTGTGAGGGACCCCCCCACCCCCATCTCCAGGACCCTGTTTCCACCATGCTTTCCACGCTGTACCGTAGCAAAGACCCTCATTTGCCTAACTTGCCCTGTTCTACCCCACCCCCCTGTTCTTCCCAGCTTCTCCTGTTCCTGCTGTTCTCCCTTTTAATATACCAACGATCCCGTGAAACTGAAGACCATAAAACCACACAGACAAACAAGCAAAACAAACACTTTCATTTTTCCTCATCAGTTTTATATATTTGTTTGGAGCAGAAAATGAAAAAATAATAAAGAAGAGCATCGGAGCCCCCCGGGGCCTGCTGGGAAACTTTGCCCACGGCTCAGGATACACTCATCATCGTCACCATCGTCACCATCATTGTCACCATCATCACTATCGTCACTATCGTCACTGACACTGAAACGCAGGAGTTTATTTCCTTCATTCGCCAACATCCCACCATCATATTTACATGTATGTCAAGGAGGAGAAGGTAGTGAGGGCGCTGTGACTCCCACAGCGATGGACTCCGACCCCCTTTACTACAGTAATCGGTTTCTTCAGCTGAATCATCTGTGAATGGAGCTGAAGAAAATAACATCATCAAATTCCACCAGTGGAAACATTCAGTGTCTGGAGTAACTTTACAAACGTCTTTGGTGCATTTTATGGTGGACGTACTTCACAAAGGCGTCGAGGAGAAGGAGCTTAAGCTCTCCGCAGCCCCGGGGCTTTGAGCGCACAACCTGCCAGGGACATGACTTGGGCAGATGCTGGTGGCTAACCCAGCTGAGACGTCCACAGGTGCAGGTGTTTCAATGCCCACAGCGTCGAGGTGAACTCCTCTGTTTGACGTGATGTTGTGCCACGTCCTGTCGATTTCCTCCTTATTTCCACTTCCTTCACATGGAGCCTCCAGTGGTTTTTCTGGCCTCGCAGAGTCTGTATGAAATGTCAAGTGTGTGTGTGTGTGTGTGTGTGTGTGTGTGTGTGTGTGTGCGTGTGTCTGGATTCTACATTCTTCCCATAAGCTTGTCCTCTTTGCCCCCCTGGGTGCTGTTCCGTTGGCGGGACTCCATGGAAATGGAGGAGCACATGGTGTTGCTGCGACAGGGCGGACGTTTCCTCACCTTCTGGACGTGGGCTGAGATGTACCCACGGAACATGCGGGTCGCGAAGCAGTAGATCACCGGGTCCAGGAGGCAGTTAAGGCCCATGAGCATGAGCGTGACCTGGTGGGCATCGTTCAGACTCTGCTTTATACTCGGCTCGTGGATCTTCAGACCCAACACGGCCAGCGTCCAGGGGCCCTGCACCACGTGGTGCGGCAGAAAGCAGATGACAAACACTCCCAGCACCACGGTCACCATGCCCAGGGCGCGCCTCTTCAGCCCCATGCTCCGCGCGCTACCCTGGGTGATGTGCGGCGAGGCGGATGAGGACATCAGGGTGTAGGCGATCATCACATTGCACACGACCACGAACAGGAAGACCAGGAAGAAGAAACCGATGATGAGGAAGTGGGTTACGACCAGCATGTTCTTCTTCGAGATGGTGTTTTCGTAGTAGCCCTCAAAACAGCGCAGAACATCTCCGTCCTCGTTGAGGCTTTGATCGCTGAGGTAGAAAATGGAGGCGGACAAGACGCACAGCCAGATGGTGGCCGAGACCAGAATGCCCCGGCGCCGGTGGTCCGAGGAGGCGGCGTCCAGCGGCCGGGTGACCACCCAGTACCGGTTGAAGCTGATCACCGAGAGGAAGAGGATGGAGCAGTAGGTGTTGATGAAAAACATGGAGCCGGCGATGCGGCACAAGGCCTCTCCGAACCGCCAGTTGCCCCCCCTCTTGTAGTAGTCGATCCAGAACACCAGGGCGAGGACGAAGAGCAGGTCGGCGATCGTGAGGTTGGTCATGTAGATGCGGATCTCGTTGATGGCCTTGGCTTCGCGAATGTTGCGCAGGATGTAGAGGGCGTAGCAGTTGCTCGTGAGCCCCAAGATGAAGACGAGGCTGTAGAAGATGGTGAAGGCGGTGTACCTGAACTGCGAGTCCAGGAATTCGGGTCCCTTACCCGTCGTGTTGTTCGTGTTGTTTGTGATGTTCATCCTGCCCTGCAGCCACCAGGCCGGGAAACGCGTGGGAGGTGCGGAGTGTGGGGGGGGGGGGTGGCAGCTTGACAGATGATCTCTCACCACAGGAGAGGCGGGGTCCTGGGGTTTGTGGAGCTTGAGCACCTGGGGAAACCGAAGCCAGAAACATCCTGAAAACAAGGAAATTTTTGGAGCAAAAAACAAAAAATTCATGTCGCAACACGCGTGGCAGCGCGGGTGGGTGGGACTGTAGATACTACCTCGGCACCGCACAGAACGGTTTACAGTTACCCTGGTAAACAGGGTAAGAATAAAACCTGAAATGCCCTCCCGTGCTGCTGATTTAAACAGTCCGCACACAGGGGGGTCAAAACTGCGGCTCTTCTCTGCTCTTAAACACCAAAACGTGGCGTACGTGACACACGCGCGATCGCGACGCGTGTAAAGCGCGTGGAGAACGTGGTGTTTCAGTGGGAGCGCAGTTCTTATCCGCACGTCCACCTGTTTCCCCGCAACAGGTTCAACACCGACTGACGTCATTCTGCACCTTCGAAGGCAGATTCTTGCGTCCGTCTAGTGCGGACGGGACCCGGCGACGTTCGTGCAGCGTCGGAGGGTTGAAGTCCTACCTGCCCCGCGAGGTCTTCTGGCTGAGGAGCTCCTCGTTCTGAAGACCGTTCGGACCTCGGGACTGTGGATCGCTTCAGAACTTCGCGCGTTCGGGTCCTCGATTCACCCGCGAACACGCAGGTACCTGAGATCTTCCAGCCCTGTTCAGATCCTCCGCTGCTTTGATATGAGGAAGCTGCTCCTCCCTGAGGGTGGAGCCCACCTCCTCAGCCACACACTCTTCACACCCATCTCAATGGGAGTGACGTCAGATGACGTCACCAGCTGTTTCTTCAGGGAGAACAACTAACGCTTTTTCTGAGATGTGTTTGTGTGAAGAGCATCAGATCATGAAAACCAAAAACACCTGCTGGAATGCGTGGTGACACTTTCTAAACAAACTGTCACATTTATAGCCGCATTACTGAGAACGTGGTTTTCATGACGCCCTGAGCCCACGGTGACTTTGCCAGTGTGAGGAATCCCATTCCCGGGACCAGCTCGGTGCAAGAGAGCGTGTCCACGTTCTCATCCATCACCTCGCCATCACCCCTGAAGGAAACCTCAACCCCTTCTGCTTCTCCTGCTGCTCCCACTGGACCACCCTTCTCACCTGGACCAGAGTTCGAGGGTGATGCTGTGAGATGCCCACCTGCCAGCCATCCCTCAAACCTGAGATTTGGACTACATTTCATGCACATTTCTTGCTTTCACTTCAGCTTCATTCCTGCAGCTCGACTCCGAGGAAGAAGAATTAGATTATTTTTAGAGCAAAAAGGGGAAACGAAACACAGCAAACAGAGATGTTTCCTTCACAGTTTACTCATCTGAAGTATTTAAGTCTTTTTTGTTTTCTCACATCTGAATAGACCTGCACTGACAATGTCGAGCACCACCAAACTGTCCAACCCGACAGTTATAACCTCTCCGATCATCGTCTCCGACTTTATTAAAACTTCTAAAACCACTACAATAAATAGTTAAAACCGTCGTGTAAAAATTAAAACTAAATAAACTAAATAAACTAAATAAACAGAAAAACGATTATAAACAACTGAAGGATTGAAGTCTCTGCTTTCCACTTTTACGGGGAAACTGGAGACGTGGTCCTCCCTGCCCGATGTTACATCCAACTTGAGGTTTTGTGCTCATCAAACCGCTGGAGCATCGAATCTGATTCAGATCCTCGCTTCTCCCTGCAGACCAAAGCCATAAGCTGGTTCTGTAGGTTTTCAACATCTGCAGGATCTGCCCGTACGTCACGCCGCAGTCCAGGCTGTGCTGACAGCCCACCTGGACCACCGCATCTCCCTCCCTTCCAATGTCTGCCCTCCACACCGCTCCAGCCCCGTGGATGACCAGGATATTATGGCAGGACTTGTGTCTGATCCACCAAGGTGCTTCCCTTTTCTCTCCTTTTACTGCCTGTAGCTTTACTGTCAAGTTCAACACTGGTTATGGTCTACAAGAAGGTCAAAGGACCCGCACCCCCCCCCCCCCCCCCTCCCCCCCCCCCTGCCTCCATGGGG
>UFQX01000415.1:190913-208792 GCA_900497675.1 Arapaima gigas | reverse complement strand
GGGGGGGGGGGGGGGGGGGGGCGCTGAGCCCAAATTGTGTTTTATTTGCAGAATAATATGTCTGTGTTTACATAAAAACTCTTTTTTTTTTTTTTTACAAAGCTTTTTCCCAACAGCCCCGGCGCTGCTGACAAGACAAAGCAAAACAGGTTTAGAAATGAAAGCGAAAATAACAGGTCAGCACGAGAACACGGTGACAGTCCTGCACTCCGCGTGTCTCGCTGCAGATCTATGTCAGCGGTTTTGGTGAAATTTGGGGAAAGCAGACAAAAGGCCTCTCCCTGCCTGTTCACGGCTTACATCTCCTGAACCCACCAGACGGCGAAAACACACGAACTGTCACTGTTGGAGCGGGGGGGGGGGCAAAGCTCTGCCTCTGTAATCCATCGACGGCCTGGCGGAAAGCGAGAGACGGGGGCTGTAGACGTGGTCACCCCCCGCTAGACATTTGCGTCACACATTTCGTCCCCCAGCTTCCACAGCGCCACCGGCAACAAATGGGTACGTCACAAGTTGTTTACGGAGGGGTTTGGTCCGAGTTGTGAGGAGGAGGAGAGGCGTGGAGGACGCTGCGGCCCCGTCGACAGGCCCGTCTTCGCCCTCTTTTCAAAGGGTTGACACATATTCACCCGGTGCACAAGAACCTTCCAGACTGCAGCTCCCGTGAACGTGAAGCTGAGCATCGCGGGAGCCGCACCTGCTCCGAACTTCTCCCCGAAGTTTGACCCTGTGAACGAATCGGGGAGGAACGGCGTCAAACGTCCATCATCGGAAAGCATAAAAGCTTGGTGCGATATGTGCTGGAAAGGGTGGGGGGCGTGTGACTTTATCTCCAGCTTCTGTGAAACACACTTCTGCTTCCTCCCAGTTGTACCTCACTTTAAGAAAAGATGTACGTTGAAGTAAGTGGCTCTGAAAAAATGTGCAAAACCTCAAGTGACTTCCTTCAGTACCGGAAAGTCTTATCTTAGGATCTGACGCTGCTCTGAAAACTGAGCCATTCTGCTGGGCACCAAACCAACATGCCACAGGTCCCGCCTATCTCTCCCTGCCACAAAGGTCATCCGCTGCTTGGGGGTGTCATTTACGCCGAGTCACAGCCGTGACAGTGACAGGTGACACACTCATCCCGGTTGGCTGCTGGACCCCCAAATTATGCACGTGTGTATATATTTATTTTAGTCAGTTTTTAATATCTGAGTTTTTTCCTTTAATGAACACATTTTCTTATCTTGCCACATTCGCGGGGTGGGGGGTCGACAGCGACATCTACCGGCGGCTCGAAGTCTCACTGTCAGAGTGAAGTCGGAGCGGATTTAAACGAACTACGAGGGATAATTTTAACATTTGTGTCCTTTAATATCAAAATCGGGAAATAGTCGTTCGATTTCACGGTTTTAACCGTATAATTTGTCCCTAAAAGAACAGTCCTCCTCGACCGAATCCCGTTTATTTCCGTAAACTATTTTAGCGCGACAACAAGCAGATTCGTCATCGGGTCACCGGGTTATAACACGACAACGTACAAAAAAACAAAAGACAAAGAACAAGAAGAAAGAAACCTGTTAGAGTTCAGCTGGTAAACAACCGTTTAACAGCTTCAGTGGTGCATGTTGCTGTGTATTTAAGTTATATTAAGGACAAAGTTATCTCTGTATTGAGATTTAAACAGGTTAACACTGGGTTCCACATCTAACCATTTGTTTGTGGTTATGATTTTTTTTTTTTTTTTTTTTTTAAATTGAGCTTTTTTAAAAGCCCATCTCTGGGTGAACATTTTTACGTTTAAACATGACAAAAATACCTTTATCTGCAGAATTTACTGCAACCTTCAGATTTTTATATTTCAGAATTCCCATACGGGTCCTGAACAAACTGCTATAAATGGAGTCAGACTAGATGTGCAGTGACCTCTTGCTCTGACTCTCAAAATACTTGAATCATTTGATGCTTCTTCTAAATTTGGGTGACACATCAAGAGTATAGTTTTAAGTGAAATGTCTTTCCTTCTGTGGGGAGGCCGGAAATACTGTGTGAACGCAGAAGGCGGGATTGAGCAGCCAGAACCGGCTTCACACACCTTTTTAAAGTGTATTAACAGTTAAATACAACGAAAGCTGATGTATGAAGTCCGAAAGCCCACCGTGTCGTCACCCCCCGCACCTTCAATTGTCCAGCAAAGCTCACGAGGTGCCACCATCCAGATGCTGAAAAGGGTTGAGATTCCCAATAACTTCACTGCTTTGCATTTGAACCATTTTAGCTAAACAAATGTGACAAAGTGCCAAGACAGGCGGCAAAATCCCTGACAGGCCTGAGCACGGAAACGCGAGGAACCGAAACAAACGAAGTTTAAACGGCATTTATTTCTTCGCAAACATAAAACATCAGAAAAGGACCGAGCTCACTTCTCAAATACATACAGAGAACCCTTCCAGTTTTACGTGCAAGTTTACTTTTCTACGGGTGACAATTTACGGCTAAAAACGCAGTTCGGCAACAATAAAAATATTCAAGCATTGTTTTGACCATGAATAAATGACCTGAGGGGGGAAAAGAAATAAACGTAGAAATGTACAGTACTGGAGAGAGGATGATAAATGTCACAGTAAACATTATTTCCCCATAAATAAAACCCCCACCTAACATTTCTCCCAGGGGGAAAACTAATGCGACTTGAAGCGCGTGAATAAATATTAAAAGAAGAAACCGACAAAGTCACTGTCCACCAACAGGTGAAGCTGAGGTCTTGTTCCAGGTGTTCAGTTAGACTGAGGGATGCGATTGTGACCTGAGGTTCACCTTTAAACCACCACCAAAGAGGACAGCGAAAAGCAGCATGGTGCAGGCCCCGGGCAGGGCGATAACAGCGTTAGTCTCAGTGCGTCGCTCCGCATCCACCCGCACACCACAGAAGATCCCACAACGTCCCGCTTGATGAGCTCCGCCTCCGGCCGGTCACGAGTCTTCGCCGGGGGTGTTGAACTTGGCGTAGACGATGAGCATGACCATGGACATGACGACGCAGAGGAAGCCCATGACCAGGTAAGCGATGCCCAGGAACGAGTTCCTGGCCCCCATCCAGGCCACGTTGGTGAAGATCACCGACTTGCGGCCGAAGTCGGCCACGGGGTAGTCTGGCGGAGGGAGTCTGGTTAAGTGCAAACGGGGACAACGCAACTGGACGGCAATTTCAACACAAGACCATGTCAGCTTCCTGTTACACAGTTTAAAAAAAAAAAAAAAAAAAAAGTCATCTCCACCCTGCTGAGCCAAACCAAACCAGTCAAACCAGCGAGACGCACCGTGAACTCGCTACTGTGTAACCGACTCAAGCGTCCAGTCCAGTCCCCCGAGTGACAACACACACACACACACTTTATATTTCACCTGCGCCGCCTCATTTTGCCCACGTCCAGTTTTCCAACATACTGGAAAGACAAAAACTTAAATATCCAGGCATAAAATATCACTTAATGGGCAGGAACTTGACCCAAATGTGTATTCCTCACAAGTTTACCACTCACATCTTTACTTTCAAAGCAATAAAAATTTGGATGAATATTTAAAAAAAGGCACTAAAGTAGAGATTATTGCTCCCAACAGCTTTTCTGTAAGGAACTTTCCAAAACAGTGACGCACGGTGGCGCTTTGCAGTGAGAAACAAACTCAAAATGACAACGCAGGTGACGTGTTGTGCTGAATTTCTCAATACGTCACCTTGATGTGCCGCGAAGGGGTCCGCCGGACAGGGACGGGAACAAACATGAAGATGTAAGCTAGTTACCTGCCCTGGACAGTGAGACAGATGGCGACGCCGAGCCCCGAAATGCCTCTTCGGCGCTGCTGCTCAAGCCAGGCGTAAAGGATACTGTACTGAATTTCCAAGGTGTAGTTGCCGGCGGGGAGGCCGCTGACGTAGTCGCCCGCGTTGATCCGCCGGTACAGCTTCCAGAAGTCGGGCAGAGCGGCCGTCCTCATCCAAACCAGGAAGTCCTGGTTGAGGAAGCCGTTGTTTGCCGGGTTACTCGGGTCCAGGTCGTAGACGGGTTTGGCCCAATTCACTGGCTTCACCGTGCCTGCAATTTATCGATGAGTAAATAACCACGGTAGAAAACAGCAGTTTGCACCAGATCCCGTGTCTGCTTGGGGCGCAAACCCAGAGCTCCCATACCGTTGAAGGCGGCCGCCAGAGAGCCGTACACCTCGGTTGGGTTCCGGAACTTGATGCTGTAATCGGTCCACCAGGCTATTCCCTTTCCATCTAAGGGGACAGTCTTCTTGGTCATGTTCACCAGCTGGTAGAGAGTGAAGCTATCTGAGCAGAACAAACACAGAAGAGGTCAGAAGTTCTGCTGCAGACCTGTGGGCACTGCGGGGGTGGCCTGCTACATCCACGCCCCTTTTAGGTGGTGCCCATTTTTTGCTTTACCGTTAAACATGCTGTTGGCGATGGCCCCACACGGTGCAATCGTCATGTTCTGGGAGTACTGATACGGACCGCAGGTGGAACAAGGGCTCTGTGGGAGAGGAACAAGTTGAGGGAAAAAAAAAAAAAAAAAAAAAAAAAAAAAAAAAAAAACATTTTCAGGAGCTACGGTGGCCTTGCATTTATGCTAAACGCACCTTGGACACGTCCCCCCAGAGCTGCTCGTCATCGCGCGACACTCCGTACTTCCGAACGTTCTGGTAGTAGTTGGACAGGCCGTAGTAGAAGAACACGGGGCCCTGCGGACAAGAGAAGAGCATTCAGGTGTGGTCACGCGTGCCGTTCGACGGCCCGACTGCCGGGGTGCTCCACACTTCCTACCGGGAACAGCGCGGAGAGTGAGAAGTTCAGCTGGCAGAAGCAGGAGATATTGGAGCTGACGCAGTTGGAGCAGGCGGAGCTGGACCCCGTGCCGGTGTAGTCCCTCTGCGTGAAGAAGGAGCATGGCGTGTGAGAATGTTCCGGAGCAGCACTCTGCTAGCTTAGCCAACGCTCACTCGACACCGAACGCACTCTCAGGTACTGCGGGAAACAGGGTTCCTTTCACAGCAGCCTCAGCATGGAGGTTCGCAGGGGAAGAATACAGCCCCCACCCCGGGCGCACGCCGCTCACGTCAGCGTGGAACACCCACCTCCAGAACCTGGATGCTCTGGGATGTGATGAAGAGGCCGATGCCGATGCCGATGAAGGCCAGGCCGATGAACAGAAAGCCGGGGATGACGATACCTGCCGACAGCACAGGCTGCCAGGCCGGAAGCCTCTGCTGGGTGAAGGCTGTGTTGTCGGGCCTGCTGGTCGTCTCCTGCATCTTCATCTCACTGCGGGTGGGTCAACCTACAGACTGGAAGAGCAGAAACCGTGCGGCGAGAGACACTTGCCACTTTTCCGCTTCATCCCTCAACACCCTTAAAGGATTATGGCAACAGTTTACACAAGAGCTCGACCCCAAGACCTGACAAACGTGAACCGCAGTCGAGGTGGAGCTGCACAAACAGGGAAGGTGACGGTTTACCGGACATCAGTGAGCAACGCTGCCTGTCCAGCATCTCCTTCCTCACAAGGTCACCCTTGTTTGCAAGGCAAACGGAGCAGGCAGTGCGGGTGTTTTCACCACATCACCTTAACCTTCCTTTGGCCCACGGTCAACCGGACAGCTAAGTGGACGGTCAAGAGTACCTCCTCCGCAGGGTCTCTCTCTCCGCCATGAGCTACAGAACCACATTCTCACAGCGGGGTAATAATGGAACTACAACCAGGACAGATACAGCCCACGTCACAGATTATTTCTCCGCTAGAGATTTTCTGGACAGGTGTCTTCTACAGCACCAGCCTTTCTTCTCCTTCTCCTGCCAGCAGGGCTCCTTACAGCTTAAAACACAACACAGACCAGCAAACAGCAGATTTTCCTGCACTTCTACGCAAATAAAACGTATTAATTCTGCCTCCACTATGGCCTAAAAAACAAGCTCCACCGGACAAACCAGTGCAGGGTTTCAGTGTCGCAGCTCCACCGCTTGTGTTTCTTACAAAACTGCTTGAAACTGACGAAGAAGCTGCTAGAAACCCCGCAGCTGCCGACGAGCTCAGCTCGGAAGACACGGTTTTAAACATTAAACTCTGTTTCAACGCCTTTCACACTCACCTATCTTACCTGTCCAGGTGTGTCTCCCCGGTCTGCGCACTCTCCCGGAAGCGCGAGCGACCGCCGTGACGTCAGTGACGAGTTCCTACCTGCGAGCTAGCGCGAGCAAACAACGGTCGTATTTTGGCGACTATGCGAGCTGCACTCATCCCCGCTCCCCAGTGTACGTCCCCCGCGTCGTTTTATACCTGTTACGGTTTATTTATTTTTCAAAACCACCTGCCCAATCGTGAGCGCGCGCGGCGTCCTCCGCTCACGGGAGCGCGCGCCCTCTCTCGTCGTCCTCGACGAATTGCGAGCTGGGAGGTCCCGGCCTACGCTTGATCAACAGGGACTTCCTCCAGTCAGCGGGGCGGAATCGTTGCCGCGCGCAGCCAGTATCCAATAGGCAGGAGGAGCGGGCGGAGCCTGCACGCGGAAGGGTCTCGAGGCTCCTTCTTTTGTGCAGATAACGACGAGGAGCTGCAGGTAGGAAATGTTCATTTTTGTGTCAGTAAAACGTACGTTTTTGCGATTAATGGTGTCTTTTGAGACGCGTGGGGGCGGCACATTACGGCAAAGGGAGTTTCTGCACACGGGGCCGCGGCGCTTTGGCAGTTAAACCCCATTTGTGTGCGTGACGAGGCGGCTGTGAAGGGGCGCAGGCCGCGCGCGGCGGGACAATTCAATAAACGTCGTCAGAACAACAACATAAAACATATTTGAACGACACGATATCGAAGCGCCGAAGCCGTTTAACGCACAAACCTGCCGAGGTTATTTACAAACGGGGGCGACGTCACTGGTCTCGCGCGAGACGCGAGAACCGTCGGCGCTGTTAACGGAATTTACCTGTTTGGTGCCGAATTATGAGCGTTGACTCAGTAAACAGCGTTTTTGTGCTGCTGGGAAAGTTGGTGCTGGATCAGCAGCTCCACCTTTTCTGTCTGTCATCTCAAACACGGTTAATAAAAACACGAAACTCAAAATGTGGTGTTTTGTGAACAACGAGACCAGCGTGACTCCTGCTGCTGATCGCAGCCCCCTGGAACCTGTGGTGCTAAATAAGAGGCCGAACAGGTGAAGTTTGATTATGTTTGTTTATATTTTATTGATCCAAGTGGGTGGATAAAAGTTGAGAGGAGAAGCACACAGAAAACACACAAGTTGAGGGAGGAGACCAGGCTCTTTATTCAGAGCCCAGAGTCCCTTTGTCCCCTGGCGGACGGGGACGGGTCCGAGCAGCTGTCGGGCTCCCTTTGTGTCTCGCTCTGTGGGGCAGAGGGGTGTGTTTGGTGGGCTGTCGTCGTCCCCCCCTGCCCCCCGGTGCAGTGCGTTAGGTGCGCATACGAATCAGTGCGATAGAAAAGGGTTGTTTTTCTTTACCAGTAGAGACCCTGGTCCTCCTCCAACTATGCTGTCCAGTAAGAAGTCAGAGGCGGGATCGTCATCATCATCGGCGACCCCTGGAGCAAGCGAGCGGACCCCCGACCCCCCGGCGTCGGGCCAGCTGGGGCCCCCCGGGTCGGGCACGGGAGCCAGTGAGGGTGGGGGTCCCAGCGACCGCACGCTGAAGAAGAAGGAGCGGGCGTCCCCCAGCGGGGAGTCGGGTGGACCCCCGCTGGCACACACGCCCAGCTCGGGAGGGGGCGACCAGGACTCGGCAGAGGGACGCAGGACCAGCCGGCGCAAAAGAGCGAAAGTAAACACCCTGCATCCTCTGTGCCTCTGGCTGTGAAACAACCTCCTTCGCGCGTTTGTTGGCCCACCTGGACGTGGTTTTAATGGAGCCTTCGCTGTGCCTCCTGCTGCAGGTGGAGTACCGGGAGATGGACGAGAGCCTGGCCAATCTCTCCGAGGACGAGTACTACTCCGAGGAAGAGCGCAACGCCAAGGCGGAGAAGGAACGCAAGCAGGTGCTTCCACCACCGGCCCCGCCCATGGAGGAGGAGAACGACAGTGAGCCCGAGGAGCCCTCAGGTGCGTCGACCTGCGCGGGACGCTCGTGTCTCCTGGGAGTACAGCAGGGGGGTTGTTGACACCACGGCAATGTGAGATCGCAGATCATGATTCCATCGTCGTCTCCCCAGGTGTGGAGGGTGCCGCCTTCCAGAGTCGCCTGCCCCATGACCGCATGACCTCCCAGGAAGCCGCCTGCTTCCCTGACATAATCGGTGGCCCCCAGCAGACGCAGAAGGTGTTCCTGTACATCCGTAACCGCACGGTGAGTGTGTCGCGCGATCGTCCTGGTCAGCAGGGTGCGCGGTGATATTAGCATGGTGTTGGCATCTTTATCGGCGGCGGACTGATCTTTCGACTGGTAGTTTAAACTGATACTCGGTGACTCGGTCATCGTGCTCCGGAAGAACGCAGAAAAGTAGAAATCAGGTTCTGAACCTGTTTTGTGTTGAGACCAGAGATACCTTTACATTTTTTTCGTGAACTGGATGATGAAGCTAACCTGATGAGCACCGACCTCTGCCAGTCAGGTGGCAGCGCTGGAGGAAATGAAGGTGTATTGTCAGCTTTATCCATAAATATATACTGTTCACTCTGTGACTAATGAATAAATTGCTGAATTTTGCTAGGACGCCCACAGAAATGTTTAGGCCGTTTATTTACTTATGTTTCTTTATTGGGTGGAAGCAGCATACCGGTCCACTGCTGGGAGTCTCTCATTCAGGTGACGCTGGGTGACAGTGTGAAAATGTCTCCGGTGGGGAAGCGAGAGGTAGAAAATGTGCCGTTATCAGCACTTGTTCAGCTAATGTCTTGTGTGGAGGGACCAAAGCAACAAGGCAGAGGTGCTGTAGTTTATGAAGAAAAGCTGTAACCCTCCTGAATGACGCGGAAAAAAGTCACCGTTGTTAAGTGGTGCTGTTTGTCTTTGTGTTGAATTGCCCTTTTTTTCAGTTTTCATTGTTTCAGTTCAATTTTTTTTTTCCCATCAAAAAGAGGAAAGTGTTATATGGCATTTAAGGCGACAGCCTGCAAAACCTTTCCCTGATCAAGACCGTGGCCGTGTGGGGTTCAGCAGATGACTTATTTTTAATGATTGTGCACGTCGTACAAATAAATAACATTCATCCGTAAATGTCATCCAGCCGGATCCAGTCCCGTTTTTCTCAGCGCTTTATGAACGTGTGTGTGAGTGTCTCCGTTGGCGGAGAGGCGCACGGACCTCCTGTTCTGCTGCCGGCAGCCAGGGGGTAATCGGGTCTTTGTGTTTAATTTTACAGCTCCAGCTGTGGTTGGACAACCCGAAAATCCAGCTGACATTTGAGGCGACAGTGCAGCAGCTGGAAGCGCCGTACAACAGTAAGCTTGCTGTCGTTTGCCGCCGGGCGCAGAAACGCGGTAGGAACAGCTCTCCTGTGTGTCTGAAACCTGCAAACATTCGTTTCCTCAGGTGACAAAATACTGGTCCACAGGATCCACAGCTACCTGGAGAGGCACGGCCTCATCAACTTTGGCGTGTACAAGCGTGTGAAGCCCCTGCCCAGTGAGTACGCGAGACACGTGGCGCCGTGGCGACGCTAACGCGCCGACACGCTAACGCAGGTGTGATTTGTGTCGCTCCGCAGCCAAGAAGACGGGGAAGGTGATTGTGATTGGCGGCGGTGTGTCAGGGCTGGCGGCGGCGCGGCAGCTGCAGAGCTTCGGCATGGACGTGACGGTGTTGGAGGCCCGGGTACGAGAAACCTTCCCTCTTTGTGGGGCACACGCCCGAACGACACACTGAGCACAGGGTTGAGTTGGGGGGGGGGGGGTCATGTTTTACCACCTGTCGCTACGCTCACTGTGCCTCCTGTTCCCCGCAGGACCGTGTTGGGGGGCGGGTGGCCACCTTCCGCAAGGGCAACTACGTGGCAGACCTGGGAGCGATGGTGGTCACGGGACTGGGTGAGGAGGAGTCTGAGGGGGTGGAGCTGGAGATGGAGCACATCCTGCTGGAGTGTGTGTGTGTGTGTGTGTGTGTGTGTGTGTGTTCCTAAGGCTCTGCTGTCCCCCCTCAGGTGGGAACCCCATGGCAGTGGTGAGCAAGCAGGTCAACATGGAGTTGGCCAAGATCAAGCAGAAGTGCCCCCTGTACGAGGCCAACGGTCAAGCGGTGAGCTCCTCGCCTGGCCTTCATGTTCCAAAGTCTACTTTGGCTTCTTTACATCAGTCTAGAGCGTTGAGATGGTGAGGTGGCTGAAGGTCCTTGGGGGGGAGGGGTGACCCCACCTACTGGTGATGTCGGCCGGTCAGCAAATCACCAGGTTGCACGCTGAGCCACCAATTCAGTTCAGACTTAATTGGTTTTGTTTGCTCTTGAATCTTGTTAAACTTAGTTTCTCTTTGTTTGCCTAATATGTTGTTTTGTCCCCCTTTTGTTTTTCTGTTGTCGTCTGTCGTGTTGGATCCCCACCGTTTAAAGGGCGAGAGATGCACAAGCGTATGTATTTATTCTTTTTCCCATTTTTATTTCATTTTACCAAGATGGACATTGTTTAGACAGGATTGCATCATCATCACTACACACACACACACACACACACACACACTGCATCAAACACATCAGCTCTTGCAAAGGCCCCGCAGCCTTTAGCCTGTTAGATGTGTGGCGAAGGGGCGGGTGGCCCGTCTGTGGGCCGACGTGGACGTGCAGCGCCGGCAGAGGGGCGGCGTGGGAAGGTGTTGAGTGCATCTGTGTGTCCGTCGCCGCAGGTGCCGAAGGAGAAGGACGAGATGGTGGAGCAGGAGTTCAACCGGCTCCTGGAGGCCACGTCCTACCTCAGCCACCAGCTTGACTTCAACTTCCTCAACAACAAGCCCGTGTCGCTGGGCCAGGCGCTCGAGGTGGTCATTCAGTGAGTACGGCATCGCGAGCATGTTGGGCGGGGCGCTGTGGTGCATGCTGGGTAGCGTGGCTCACTCGCTTTGCTGGCACCTCTTTCAGGCTGCAGGAGAAACACGTGAAAGACGAGCAGATCGAACACTGGAAGAAAATAGTGAAAACGCAGGAGGAGCTGAAAGAAATCCTGAATAAGGTGTGTGTGTGAGAGAGAGAGAGGGAGAGAGAAACTGTTGTTGTGGAGCTTCTCTCTCATACGGTCTCCTCTGCCCAGATGGTGGCCACCAAGGAGAAGGTGAAGGAGCTGCACCAGCAGTACAAGGAGGCGTGTGAGGTGAAGCCACCGAGGGACATCACCGCTGAGTTCCTGGTCAAGAGCAAACACCGCGACCTGACCGCTCTGTGCAAGGTGAGGGGCTGTGGCACCGCTCTCTCGTTTGCTCTCTCTCTCTCTGTGTGGTGGACTGACCTCTGACCTCTGACCCGGCCCTGCAGGAGTACGACGAGCTGGCAGAGACACAGGCCAAGTTGGAGGAGAAGCTGCAGGAACTGGAGGCGAACCCCCCCAGGTAGTGTTGCCGTGGGCTGTTCCTTGTCGCGGCCAAGCAGTGACAGTGACACTGACACCCCCCCTCCCCCCACAGTGACGTGTACCTGTCATCGCGGGACAGACAGATCCTCGACTGGCACTTTGCCAACCTCGAGTTCGCCAATGCCACGCCCCTCTCCACGCTCTCGCTCAAGCACTGGGACCAGGTGAACACCGTCGTCACCCTCACCCACCCGCTTTCTTCCCGTGACCCATGACCTCTGACCTCTGACCTGGCCTTTTTGCAGGACGATGACTTTGAGTTCACCGGGAGCCACCTGACGGTGCGGAACGGCTACTCGTGTGTCCCGGTGGCCCTGGCCGAGGGGCTGGACATCAAGCTGAACACGGCCGTGCGACAGGTCCGCTACACGGCCTCAGGTGAGCCTCGACCCCCTGCCCGCTCGCCTTCTCGTTCGAACAGCTGAGCAGTTGGTGTTTGCCCCTCCCCCAGGCTGTGAGGTCATTGCTGTGAACACGCGGTCCACCACGCAGACCTTCATCTACAAGTGTGACGCTGTGCTGTGCACACTGCCCCTGGGGGTCATGAAGCAGCAGCCCCCTGCTGTGCAGTTTGTGCCCCCCCTTCCTGAGTGGAAGACCTCAGCCATCCAGAGGATGGGCTTTGGGAACCTGAACAAGGTACGTGAGACCGGGAAGAATGTTCCAGAAGTCTAACTGCAGGTGATGTCAGTGTGTCTGCTGCCCAAAGCGTGTTTGGAACAACAGGAAGGTCACCCCCCCCCCGTGCTCTGCGGTTTCGGTGCCCCGGATTCAGCTGCAGCAGGAAAGTGCTGCAGTGTTACGCAATGCGAGCGGCTGCCTGCTGCAGCCACCAGGTGGCGCCGCCCAGCACCGCACTGACTGCTTTTCACCTTGAGGTTCACGGTGAGCTCGCCTGTGTGGGTCTGGCGGTACTGACCGTTTCACCGCGCCGAATGAGACGTGAGCCGGCTGTGAAAGGCGGGTCTCGACCCCACACAGCGCCAACATTAGACCCGCGCAGGTGTGTATGAAGTGTGTCTCCTTCCGCCAGGTGGTGCTGTGTTTTGACCGCGTCTTCTGGGATCCCAGCGTCAACCTGTTTGGTCACGTGGGCAGCACCACGGCCAGCCGGGGGGAGCTCTTCCTCTTCTGGAACCTCTACAAAGGTGAGTGTCGTGTCGACCGCAGCACCCCCACCCGGAGCCCCCCCCCCCCCACTGACCAGTGTCACCACCACCACAGCTCCCATCTTGCTGGCCCTGATGGCGGGGGAGGCCGCCGGCATCATGGAGAACATCAGCGATGACGTCATCGTCGGCCGCTGCCTGGCCATCCTCAAGGGCATCTTTGGCAGCAGCGCGGTGCCGCAGGTGAGCGGGGGGAGGGTTGATGGGGGGGGGGTTTTGCCCTGGCGATGCCCTGTAACTGACGCCCCGTGTTGCCGCGACAGCCGAAGGAGACGGTGGTGACGCGCTGGAGGGCGGACCCCTGGGCCCGCGGGTCCTACTCCTACGTGGCGGCCGGGTCCTCCGGCAACGACTACGACCTGATGGCCCAGCCCATCACGCCCGGCCCGGCCATCCCGGGGGCCTCGCAGGTGAGTGGGGGGGGGGGCTGTCTGCGGCGGGTCGGTGTGCCAAGCATGATGTTTACGTGTGTTTTTTCCCCGCAGCCGGTGCCACGACTCTTCTTCGCCGGCGAGCACACGATCCGGAACTATCCGGCGACGGTGCACGGCGCGCTGCTCAGCGGGCTGCGGGAGGCCGGCCGCATCGCCGACCAGTTCCTGGGCGCCATGTACACACTGCCCCGCCAGGCCACGCCCACCGCCAACCCACAGCCCACGCCCACCCTCTAGGCACAGCTGCCCCCCCTGAGCTGCCTGCGGACGGGGCAGTCAGTGGGGGGCTTCCCCCCCCCCAAATTATTTAAATGATGTTTGTGCGCGATACCCCCCATGGACACAGCCTGTTTACTGTCATGTTTGTCTGGTCACACTGAGCAGGAATAAAGAGGAGTGTCTGTCAGCCTCATGTTTACACTTTATTTCAATAGTTTGCTGTACAGGTGCTGGGATCTACATGCAGAGCAGGGAGGTTCACATGCACCACCATGGGGGGGGGGGGTCACCGCTCACACGCGCGAGTGTGTGTGTGTGTGTGTGTGTTTGCTCTTCGGTGGCCCAGAAGCAGACAGAGCAGAGCAGGGTACATTACCGTAGTAACACCGCGCTTACCTTGGACCTGCAGTGCACGTCACTGCACACAAAGTTCACATCCCACTGAAACAGCACAGAGTCACAGCACTTTAAATAAAACTACTCAGTACAGCTTTTAAAATAATGCCGATAAAAACAAAATGGCCCCCGAGCCGCGTCCATCGGCCTCGTCACTGTAAACCACACGTAAACCGGCACGGAACCAGTCCCACACCCACCAGCGGACAGCGGGTCGCAACCCCGACTCCCTCTCTTCCCAAGCAGCAGCGTCCAGGGGGGTTGATTCGCACGGTTTAGCCATCCGCTGCACATTAATGTTGCTCGTCTGTTGGGGGGGGGGCAGAGGAAACAGTCAGACAAGTTTTTCAACACCCCCCCCAGGACCACCGCTAGTCTTTAATCCTCACACCCCCACAGAGGGCAGTTCCAGATTCCTCACACCCACACACACCAGGTTCAAAGGAGGGTCTTCTGTGGTGAAGGGGAAGCCCCCCCCCCACTCTGACTGCCTGGTGAGCCCCAGACCTCATGCCAGGTTAAATATTCTTGCAAATGAGAGGGGCGTGGCCATGCAGGGGTGTGGAACTGTTCCAGTGGGGGGGGAGCGAATTACTGAGGGCCCAGCAAACAAAAAGTAAAATAAAATTTTTAAAAAAGGCAAATAAATAAATAAATAAATAAAGCCGGTCCACGTCGGCCGTCTTCTGCGGCGGCGGAATGTTCACACGGGCGTCCGAAACGAAGAGTTTCTCGCTGGCCGACCCCGGACCCCCCGGACCCGCTGCAGCCACCCGAGGGAATCGGCTTTAACGTGAACGTCTAATGTTTTCGTCAACGCTGCGTCACGTTCGTTGCAGTTACAGCATCTCGGTGAACCTGGTCAGTGAGCACCTGCCTGTCTGAAGGGTGTCGGAGAAACGTCCTCATCTCTATATAAATACACCAAGTGCGTACAGACACCGGGGCGTGTGGTTCCTTTACCGCGGTGCACGAGGGCGGCCCGTGGCGAGGTCGCGCGAGACGGCCGTTCCTGCGGCAGTCGGTCACCGTGAGCGACGTTCCGTTACCCCCCTCGAACCCGAGTCCAAAACGCAGGGCGTTAAGACGCACGAGGGCTGACGCCCACACACCCGTAACGGAAGTAGGACAGGAGGATGGAAGAAGCCATCGGAGAAATTAAAATAAACTTTAAAAAAAAAAAAAAAAAAAAAAGACCCCAGAGAAACAAATGTAAAAATGTTCAGCAATTCGCTCCCCGGCCCGGCTGGTGGGGTGACGCTACCGTCCCCTCGGCAGGTGCCGTGGATGGGCCACGCCCACTTCCCCTTGTTGGACCACAGGATACAAGACGATGCGGGGAGGACGCGGGAGGGGAGGGGCGGACAGCAGCTTTCGGAGATGCGGCTGGTGAGGGACGTTCGGGATGACGGACACTTCCTGAGCAGAAGGGCTGATGGCTCTGAAAGACACGAGACACGGGGGCCGTGGACGCTGTTCAGGAACGAACCCACGGCTGTGTGATTAAAGCAGGGCGAGGGGGAATTTCCGCCCCCCCCAGACCCCGTATCCTAACGGTAGGAAAATGTCAACATGCTCTACGCTGAAGGCCAGTTTCTCATGTGTCTCCAGTGAGAGAGAGCGTGCACGAGTGCGGGGGGGGGGGGTTTACCTGGATGACGTGCCTGTGCCGTGGCGGCCGTGTCAGTTGTCCGACTGACGGTGGTTCCAGGGTCGCGTCCCGCTGCCCCGGCTCTCCGCTCGCCCCGCTGGCCCCCGCCACAGCTCCGGCTTGGCGGCAGTCCTCCTGCCCACTTCCCTCCTGGACCCCCAGCCGGAGGAGCCCGGCTCTGCTGGCGTCTGCTTCTTCCACGAGTGGAGAGGAGAGCCTCCCGCCTCCCCCACCGCCTGAGGCAATAAAGGGAACAGATGAGAAACGTGCGGCTCGTGCGTCTGACCCCGTCCTGCTGTACCTTCAGCACCGCCTATCACAGCCAAACAACACTTAAAACATTTTCCCCAGCAGCCACAGATAAGAACGCGGGGCTCCGATCTCACCCCCCCCCGTAATCGCACAAGTTATAAGGCTACTAATTAGCAACAGTGCTGAGGAATTCCGCCCTCAGTACCGCCACCATCTGCTCTTCGTCGCCCCTCCCACCTCCGCCTAGCGGGACGCCGGCTGGCCCCGGGGACAGAGCCAGCCAGGCTCCTTTGGTGTCCCTCGAAGGGGACCGACGAGCTCCACGTTCCACAGCAGAAAGTTCCCACACGAACCTCGATCGCGGCCGGCGCCGTTCCCGGAGCCTCGCGGCCCCCCGAGGAAGAGTAGGGCAGGGGAAGCCAGTGCAGGAGCCAGGAGTGGAAAAGCGCCTGCTGTAAAGCGGCTTTGTTCTCAGTTGACTGAGCGCTGGGAGCTGCCAGCGTTTCCCACTGGTTATTTTTAGCAGGTAATGGTTTGAAATGGGAAATTATTCCTGGCCGCAGCGGCAGGGAGGAGAAAAGCGGGCCTCCACCTTTGTTTCGCCGCCACTCCTCCGGCCCACCTGCTCACCCCAGGTTGCCGTCGGGGGCGTCGTGACGAGCGGCTCGGAGAAACACCCACGAGACCTCAGCCTCGAGCCGCTTCGGAAGGGAAGCGAAGCGCCAAGAGGCTTCAAAGCAGCGCGAGCTGGTGGACAACGTGGAGGCAGGACGCGCCGTTCTGGAGATGTTCGGGGGGGGTTGGGCACGGTGGACAGGTGATATGAGTGGTTCTGGGACGTTCTGCTGTCTCGCCCAGCTGAGCTGAAGGACCGGATGTCTGCCGGGTCACGCCGCTTCGTCTCGGTCGTGTTCGATGTTCATGTGTGTTTTATTGCAGGAGCTCAACATTTCACTGTTCAGTATCTCCTCGACCGCAACATCCAAACGGGAGGGACGCAGCTGCCAATTTTGTTTTTTGTTTTGCACTTTCTTCACTCGTGCAGCTCAATATTTCTACAATTTGGGTGAAGAAGTGCTGCTCGAGGGAAGCGCGGCGGAGCTGAGGTCACGAGTATTCCGGAAAAAGTCCGATCCAACCCGCTTCCACTGACAGCCTGCGCGTGAACACGACGAGGGACGTCGCACCCCTTCACGGGACGAACCGGTGAACAACCAGAATTAGAGGAACTTGTCAAAATTCATTTTAATCGTTTAAAAGTAGTTTTAATTCGAAATGCCGCCGACTAAAATTCCACACCAACACACAATATTAATGTATTTTAACAGCTGCGTCCGATATTTTTACAAAACCCCACAGCCGACAAATGCAGGTTTTACTGCTGCTGACGTCTGGGTGAGGTGCAGCGCCGGAGTATTTCTGCTGATGACCCCGGGAGCCGCGTGACAGGGGTATCAAATGTGCCGTCGTGACCTCGCGCGTCTCTAGAGCCCGATGGAAAACCCGCGGCGGCGTCCTTCAGCCGACAACACGGGCCAACATGAATAAGTAAAATACGAGATCGGCGATCAACTCAGCCCGTCGGCGGCCAAGAGGCTGACGGTCAATTCTCCTCGTATATCGGAGGCCCATCGGAACCGGAGCAGGAGGGGGCTCAGGAGGGACTCGGCAGCCTGTCCGACGACGGGCCGCGGGGAGCAGGTCGCAAGCGCAGCGGTTCTACCTCAGTGACCAGGGTGCCTGGAAGGTGAGCCACCTTCCACCTCCTGTTCGCTGCGGTCGGGTCGCCATCAATAAATAATGAGCGGCAGTGAGCTGCCCAGCTCCAGCAGGAGGGACGTCCACCATCTTCTGGACGGGAGGGAGAGCTTACGACGCGACCGGAACCGCTGACCCGCCGCTGTTTAGATACTGAAGACCTGAGCGACAATGCAGAAATGATCTGGAACGCCCCCCCGTCAGTCCCACTTAACCCCTGCGCTGCACGTTGGCTCAGAGGAGTAAACCCTTGCAGGCTGTTTTCTGCACTACTTCAAGTGTTTCAACCCCACCCAGCTTACAGATGCTCCTGGAAACGGTGGGGCCACTTAACCAAAGTAACAGCCCGGCAAGGTGAACCTCAGAAGAAGCCCCTCCAGGACCAACATCATCTCTCGCGCCAGGAATAGCTCACACAACGCAACCAGGCGACAGCCCCCCCCCCCCCCCCCCCCCCCCC
>UFQX01000415.1:165655-190826 GCA_900497675.1 Arapaima gigas | reverse complement strand
CCCCCCCCCCCCCCCCCCCCGCGGTTTTTGTAGCATCTATTCATTTTCTTTAGCCTTGTTTCCCTCTTCCTCTCCTTCACCTCCTCCCCTTTTTTCCTGTTCGCTCCCGACGCTCCTGGAATTGTATTCCTGGAATCGCTGTTCCCAGAATGCCACTTATGGACTCAAGTCAAGTCTTAAAATATTCTCAGCATGAGTAAAATATGTCAGAACCAGTGTTATTTCCTGCACATATTTTCCCCCTTCAATTAACAACGGGTCACCAGTCTGGCTGAGGTGCTCCTCCCACCACACTGTGTCACATAAAAGCTCTGCTTAGATTTTTTTTTAAGTACATTTAAGCATTTTTAAGAAGATTACAAGCACTGTACGTTAGTGTGACACATAGATTTAAAATGTTCTCCCCCTGCAGCATCAGCCGTTCCTCTGAAGACATCCTGCCCCGTGAGGGGGTTTAAAACGCAAATACACGGCCACAAGATGTATTAGAAGAGAGAACATAAAACAACAACCAGATATACTTCAGTTTTCTGCGAAACAAGAGCCAAACACCCAGGGGCCCTGCAGCCTAATGCCGGGATTTGACCTAACCTGGGGAGGGACGGTCAAGGGACGGAAGGGAAAGAGCAGCACACTGCGCTTCAGCAGCCCCTCGCTGCCGTCACACACAGATCTCCGTTGTCTTCCTCTTTGCTCACCGGGACAGGTGGAGCCCATCATTGTCTCTCAAGCCCACCGGCGCTCTTCACACCCAGCCGGAGACCGAACCCCCCGCCTTTTCCTCGGACCTCAGTTAAGGACTCAAGTGTATTCTGGGTCGCTGCCAGCTCTGCAGACACTGATCATTTTAACAATAATGCTGTAGGTTATATCGTGCAGTTTCACTCAGGCTGAGGGAACTTCTCTCGTGCTCACATGACCTCTTGCTGCAGACATTCGAAAGACAGACCGAGACTTCCAGAATAAACAGGAAATTTTGGAATATTAAACAGTCGTGACTAGAAAAATACAATCAATCTTAAAGTAATTCAATGTGGAACCGTGTAAGAATCCTAATCATTATCAGAATGTAAACTTTGAAGACAATGTTTACTCACACGGCTCTGAAGAGTTTCATCCTCGATGATCTATCGAGCCATTAGTATGTCGAAGGTTTTCAGCGTAAACACTAAGGAGCATTTCGGCGCTGTCCGTGCTCTACTGTCCTACCGTCGTGCACGGAAACGCGCGTCCTTCCTGACCTGCTGCGGCGGCAGCGTCCACGGCCAGGTGGACCTTCGCTGGCCTGAGACCCGGAAGCTCTCTCTGTCTGCGCCGCCCGACCAGACGACGACACGGAGGCTGCGGGAACCGTTCGCAAATTACATTAAACATTTTCACTAACTGTGTTATGCTGGTGTAACCAGGAGGGCTGGACGGCCAACTGGCCTCGGAACAACTATTTTTATTTTTCCCCTTCCTACCAACCTTGGAAAATTACAGTTTTCTCCATTTGTCTTTTTCCCAGCCCCCCACTAAAAACAACTTTTGTCATTACTAATGTTACTGTCATGTATCACTCTGCTTTTTCACTTCAACAATATTACGGGTTCCAAGACACTGTATTGGGAAGCGTGCGCTACAAAAATAAAACCTGCCCTCTCAATTAGAGAGGGTTCCGAACAACCTAGCAGCTGTGACCGACTCCCATCCAAGTGACCCGCCAAAATCACACTAACAAGTTCTCCACACCGCCTCTGCAAGACGCTGGACACCTACGGTTGCCTTCGAAGCCAAGCAAACGTCGGAAACCTTCGAAACGTAGCTGCCCACCACAGCAGACCGGGTACGGCTGTGAACTTCTGAGCTGCGCGGATGGCTCGCAGGGCCTGGCGCCGCACTTACCGGAGACCGCGCCCTGTTCCACGGTTGGAGTTCTTGTGCACTAACAGGCTCATGGGCGATAACTTTCTTGGGGTCTTCGGCGGGAGACCGTGAGCTGCGGGTACGGGGTGCGAGTTCGGGGGTCTCCCTGGCGGTCCTGCTGATCCTGCGCATGTACTCCTCAGCTGGACTTGGCTTGCTGGGCCGCGTCACGACGGCAGCAGCGGTCAGCTCCTCCGCATCAAGTACGGTGGTGGCTCGATACGCCCTCCACGTGGTGACCGACTCCGCCTCGTCTTCCGAGCCGTTCGTCCTGGTGCGCTGGCTGCTCTCGTCCGCTGAGGCCGCCACCTTGTTCTTCCACGTGCTCCTCACGGTCACGTTCCTCGTCTCTGGCAGGCTCTCCTCCCGAGACCCACGGTGGCTCCTCCAGCCTAAAACTGCAGCGTTGGTGCTGCCGCCTGCGAAGCCCGACTCCACGTCATTGCTGACAGCTCCTGCAAACGTTTCAGGAGACTTGATGGCAAAGGTGCTCCGGGAGAGCTGCGTCTCTGTGTCGTCTGCGTCCAAAGGGGGCAGGAGGGTGATTTCACTCTTGGGAATGGAGATCTCGTAGGGGATGGAGATGCTGCTCCGATGCTCACTGGCGGTGATGAGGATGTTACTGGTTGACGTGTGCCGCTCCCTCGGCGGTTCGCTTGATACACTGCTGCTGCGGCTGCTGGTCCTGGAGGAGTTGGGGTCATTGGGGTAGATGGTGATGCTGCTGGTCACGACAGGCTTGGTAGAGATCTTCGGCTTCCCGTTGGACGGCAGGGGCTCCGCTCCACCTCCCGACATCATAACCTCCTTTCTGTCGATCTCCACAATGGCCGGCTTAATCACTGCCTTCGACCTCAGTGCTTCTCGTGGGCTACAAACCCTCCGGATTTCAAAGCCGGGAGGCGTGTGGGTGGGCTCTTGAGAGCTGGTTTCTGCTACCAGGGGTTTCACTTGCTCCTCCTCAAAGGAGCTTCTCGTTGACGAGCCTCCAGAGTGAGACTCGTGCAGATGCGTGTATCTGTTGTACTTTGGGGCAGCTGTCCTGCCGCTGGCGGACACATCTGGCAGGGGTTCCAGCTCTCCCAGAGAACGCCTTGACCCTGTAGATTCAGTCTCTGAGGCTGAGGAGTGGCCCTCAGACCCCTGGTCACTAGGCAACAAGGGTGACACGCGAGACCTGTATGCTGTATATGACCCATTAGGCTTAGAAACACTTGACATGAGCAGAGGACCCTGCGACTGATCCAGAAGTTCATCCTTTTCGAGCGCCAAAGCACTGTCAGCCTTGTTCGAGTTCTCCACCAAAGCGTCCGTACTGCTCGATTCGGGGTCGCTGCCAGTATATCGCAAGGGTTTCTCAACTCGGCTGTTCTTGTCTATCTCACTGGACTTCGCTGAAGGCTTCCAGGGCTTCTGGTCGTTAGCAGCTGGGGGGTATCGGCTGAGGACAGACGGTTTCTTATCTGCACCGCCAGAGATGAAGTTGCCAGTTGTTTTCTCTTCTGCAGTCTTTCCTCTGTCCTTCACTCCCACTTCAGCTGCAGAGGAAGCATTTGTTCTCAAACCTCTCCTGCTCTTACTATGTGCTGGACTAAGGGCCCTTCTTGTGGACTTTGGTGAGCTCTCCTCCAAATCCTTATTTTTCAACTTAGTGTCCCTCCTGTGCTGTGGGGAAACCTCTCTGGTCTTGCTCCTGGAAGCCGATGACTCTGCAGCAATCCCTCTGTGCTTGGGCTTCTCCTGCCTGAACACAGCCCGAACATTGATCTCCTCATTCTCAGCTTTGCCATTCTCAACCACCTTTCCCTCACTACTGCCAGAGTTCATGCAGAGCTGCGTTTTCAGCTGCTCCACCTGATCATTCAGGGCCCTGCTCCGGTCCCTCTCCTGCTGGAACATCTGCAGCAGATCTTCATGCTTGGACTCAGTTTTCTTAAGATCTTCCTCCACTAGCTCCAGCTTCTTCAGGCGATTTTTAAGCCTTTCGATCTCCTGTGTCAAATCTTTAACTTTGTTATCCTCCTGGCCGTCAGAGCTGTTCTTCTCATTCTCCGATTTGTTCATCATTCCAGCATCATCTGAGATTTTTAATAAGTCTAAGCTCTTCTTCCTAGGGCCAAGTTTGGTGGTCAGGCCTGGCAGCAGATTATCCTCAATGCGGGGGTCACCGGTTTCAGTTGGTCGTTCCTGCAGATTGGAAGTGTTCCTGCTCTGTTCGGCAGAATTATTTCTGTTGTTTCTCTCAAGTTTCTCGGTGAGCTCAAGGATGAGCTTCTCATCCTCTCTCTGCTTCTCCAGCAACCTCTTCCTTTCACTCACGAAGGTCTGAGTAAGTGACTTGAGCTTCTCTAGGTCAGCTGCAAGCGCTTGCTCTGCCTTGTCGAGCCGACTCTCCGATGAGTCGACCTCCTTCATTCGAACCTTAAGTGTCTCGAGCTCAGACGACAGTTTCTTTGTAAGGTTCTTCTCTTCGTTGAGGCTGAGACACAGCTGAGTGCAATCTGACTTGCACTTGCCAAAAGCCTCCTCCAGCTTCTCCAGCTCAGTCATGCGCCTCTGCAGTTGCTCTATCTCCACCTTGAGCTCTTTGGTGAGATTCTCCTCCTGCTCCAGCTTCTCGCGCACCAGGCGGCAGAGGTCCTCGGCTTTACGCACCTCCTCATCCTTGCCCTCGATTTTCAGCACCCTCTTACGCAGAGCATCCACATCGTTCAGTAGGGGCGAGCTGCTGCCCTCTGCCTGGATGATCTTGTCCTGTAAGTCCAGCAGCTCATCCTCAGATTTCTGAAGCTTGCTGGTTGCCTCCTCCAGCTCATCCAAACGACGGCCGAGGCTCTGCAGCTTGTGTCGCAAGTGTCGATTTGTTGTGTCTTTGTAATCCGCCATGGCTCCTATTATTATTATTATTATTGTTCCTTTTCCTTTTTATTAAAAAAAAAAACTAGCTACCCTCTGACAGTTTCATATTTGTGTAGCAGAGCTTTGCTCTATGCCTGCGTTTCCATACAGTTCTTCGCTTCAGGGAAACAGCACCTATCTACAGCCGTTTGTTTTTGGTCACTTGTCACACAAATTCCACTGTTCTGTCTGCCGGCAAAGCAGCTGGCAGTCGGTGTCCCTGTGGTTGGTGGTCAACACGCGGGAATGATCACCTGAAACAAAATATATAAAATGTAAACATTAGTAATGACAAGTCAAGTTTCCGACACTGTTTTAAATGTGTAAAAGTGTAAAATCTTTTTCTGTACATTTTTAAGGTCTTAAACAGTTAAAAAGCTCCGACTCCCAGAAGCTGTATTAGATCTAAAGTCGGCTTTGATTTTTAATTAAACTCAATTTCATACCATAGACTGGCTCGCATCACCACAGGAGCTCTTGGACAGTTCTCTCACAAACCATGATAGACAAGCTGGTAGACCCACTACAAAAAAGCCACAATTTCTCTCTCCACCACCCACTAGTGCAATATACACTGCGGCCCAATTGGCTACATATGCAACAAACACCGGCGTAAACATCTCAATGAAGAGAGAAGTAGTGGTAGGTACTGCAGTGAAACTAACTTGCATTTACAGCACTTCACTGCTACGTGCCATAAATAAATCACCACTGGAGTACCTCACACTGCTCTGCCAAACCACACAGAAACACATTCTCAAAGAATTACAACTAAATATTCACAAAATTTGAATTTTATGACAAATCACTAATGCACCATTTAAAACATTTCAAGCAGAAGCAGCAGCTTTGTTACTTCCCTTTCCAGCCAGCACTGACCTCTTGACCAATTTTCTGCTGATTGCAGCACTTCTCTATGAGACCCACCATAAAGCTGTCGTCACGGTAACAGCGGCAGCATCAGCACATACAACTGCAGTTCCTTAAACCACTCGCACTGCAGAAACCGCAACACTCGGGGGTCCTTCCAAACACTGATCTCTGACACTCGCTCGCCTTGCATCCACGTCTACTGCAGGCAGAGCCAGTTTTCTCTCATCGATGCTTCAGACCTTCCCCACACCGTCCTGTATGATCTGCTGCACGTGAAATATGTCACTTGATGACAAAACCAGAAGGTTCCACTGTAAAGGAATCATTTATGGATAATGTCAAGTGGAAGCACCGATGGGAGGATGGTTGCTGAGATCTAACGTTTCCTTACAGTGCTGAGAGGCTGCCTCCATTGATTCACAAGCAGCATTAGCTTGAGAAAGTGCTGATGTCAGCAGGTTACCCCTAGATGAGAAGTTTGGGTTCCGTCAATGTTTCCAGGTGATGACATTCGAATATTTCCTGCACCCTCTGCCCCCTAGCTACTGAAAAGCAAACAGAAGCATGCAGACATCATTACTTGGAGCCAGCATCGTGACCTCTGCACCAGCCAAGGTCTCCGTCAGCCAAGCTGCAGGTCTCTTGGGTCTGTAATAATGGGCTGTCAAATGTTACTCCACTCCTCCACAGTCATTCACCATTCCCATGTACAAGAAAAACAGCCACAACGAAACCTCAATGCCACATTCAGAAAGAATAATCTATGTATGGACTTGCCTCTGCACGGCTCTCTCAAACCAGCACTATGCAGGGGGGATGATCGGGAGCTACAAGAAACACATTCATCATGGCAATCGCAGCACATGGCTACATTTATAGGTCTTTGTGGCAGATGGGGAAGGATGTTGCTGAAACTGGACACAATCATTTTATATTAGACAGCATTTCTGCTTCTGGCTGTGCAGCACAGAGCATTTTGCAGCGAATTAACCACCCTGAGGATGTGGGGCCTCCCACTGCCGGCTTCAACCGACCAGCTTCGACCTCCAAGGCAGCCTTACGCCAAAAAAAACAGATGCCAACTTTGACAGCACAGCAGCCTAAACCCAGCACAGCATGCAGTGCAACGCTGTTGAGTTCTTCAAAGCCACAGCAATCACAACCATGCCTATTTGGTCTCGCTGTGCAACGTGCAAAATGAGGATCACGCACCCTCCCGAACAGCTGTGACGGTAGAAGGATGAGTCCAGTACTGATATTCAAAGACACACAAAAAAAAAAATTCAATCAATAACAGGACAAGAAGAAATCAGTAACAGCAATATGGGCAATTCCTCCCTTTTAATCTCACCAATCGATTGTGTATCTTGTCAGCACTTTGTGCACTATACTGAATGGCCAGGTTTTAATGAAAGATCCCAGCCAAGGTAGCAAACGGTACACTTGCTTTGTGTGCTATGGGCGAGGTTAAGAATCTCCCAGCACTCGCTGCCAACACAAGCATCACATCGTCAACTAAATCCTGTATGATGTCACTTCCTGGGTGGGCTGGGAAATGTAGATGTCCATCGGGCCATAATGATGCATCACTTCTGGCCTTTTATCAGCACAGTTAATTGGGCTCTACAGGTGCTGCTTTGCTACACAGCAGCCATTTCACTCTGAAAGTTAAATGAATACCACTTAATCAGTGGAAATAAACAACATGAAGACGATAAGAACGGTGAGCCTGAACACTCCACTCCAACTACCAGCTGTCTGCATTTCCTACAACGGAAGTCCATTACTTAACCTCTCACCTCATTTTTAGTCTAATCGTCGTCATTGAGAAGAACAGCGCTATGGGGCACTGTCAGCAGAACACTGCAGCAAGGGCTGGGTAAAGGGGTAAAGGAGCTGAGGGTGGGACCTGGGCCAGGGTGTGCGCCCATTCTGTCTAGACCACCATGTGCATGCAGTTCAGAAGAGAAAGTGAGAGAGAGGAGAGGAAACAGCAGGGACTGGCTGTAATTACAGGAGAGGCACAAAGAGCGTAGAGAAGAAGGATTGGGGGGGGGGGGCAGAAGTTTAAGGAGAGCAAGAGCAAGGCAACACGGGATCACTCTTGCCAGCACCAAAGGGGTTCCAGTCCTGAGGTTCCGATCACACACCGTATCATTATGGCCTCCTCTTCCGGCCGGGCCTCTAAGCACACACTGTCCTCTCCAAGAAACCAGATTCAAAAACCCTGCAAGTTGCCGTGCACTTGATGTTAGTTTGGAAGTACGTCCTGTGGCTTGTCGCTCATTACAGGCCAGGGGAAATGTGAAGCTTGGGGCTCGGAAGCACACTGACCCTCACCAATGGCCCACACTCAAGATCCCCCCCTAACCCTCACCCCCCAACTTTCTCCAAGGAGAAGAAACCATCTCAATGTCAACCACAATTCCTGTGTCACCGTGTTCTCTTTCTCCGCCTTTGCTGCTTTTGTAGAACTGAAAAGGCGTGGTAGAAGAAGGATGGCGTTTCAACGGTCCAGCTCTCCTTTATACCATTCCATTCTGGGCACAATACATGAAAGACACTGAAAGGGATCCGGGGGAGAGCAGACACTGCATGCAGAGCAGCTTCCCGCATGACAACAGGCTATAATAAGCATGGAATAAATAACGACTCCTTCCTCCCCACTGCAGGGAGACCACAGGAGGCCTCAGCGGTATAAGCTCCATCAGCTTTTCTTTAAAAGGAAGGCTTGCTATGTAAATTCGTACACATATGAGGTTTTAACTTCTTTCCTTCCCAAACAGACACCGGACACACCTCCATCCCCCCCTGTTCCACCATCTTGAGCTGTGACACCCAAGCACTGGGCAACCAGATGCACAGAAAGCAGTCTATCACATTCATGTCCTGCGTGAAAGTGCCAGGGTGCATGCTGGGAACTGCAGTCCACTGCTTCTGCACCACAAGCTAACTTCACTGATTAAGATCCAAGATGGTCTCAGACCACAAAGGCTGGTGGCTGTAATGAGTGGAATGCACTCAGGAACTGGTGAAGCAACAGGCAGCACCTGAGCCCAAGCAACTGCACCAAACCCACGCCTGACCTTAGAAGATGCATGTTCATTTGCCACTTCAGTTTTTTTCAAGCTCTGGCAACTGCGTCTTTTACCGTGCACGTTTGTCTAACTGCGCACCACAAAAGTGGCTCGACACTGAAAGTCAAACATTTCAAAGTTGAACAACACAATCGAATAAGATTCAGAAACGGAAAGAGCCTGAATTCCTGGATAAACATTTGCTTGGAAGCGAAAGGCATTGGTGCCAAATACACACACTCAGGAAGGGATGTGGACAAACATGTCCCCCAGACTGCACTCAAAACACACACACGATGGTGGTGTGAGTCTTGTGTGAACGAGTGTCTCTGGTGCTCTGCTTCACACTGAGCTCAGAATAGTGCTGCTCAGTAGCCCAGTGCATTCTGGGCCACAGCACTAGTACTGCTTTCAAATTATAACTTCTGTTTTTTCCCCCCCTTTAACCATTTTTGGCAAGTTTCTCAGCAATAAAATGCAGTGGTTTCTTAGTGTGTCAATTTTCTTCATGTAGCAAATTACCACATTAGGCAAAAGGAATGCAGACATCTCAGAGGGGGTGGGGGGTACATTTTAAAGTCATTTTAAGAGAAAAGACCTTAAAAGAATAAAAACCCTGAAAAACATCTTGCAGAATAACAAGAGGGGAGGGGAGGGGAACAAACAGAAGATGTTGGGCTGTAGAAACATTGTGTTTGGCTGCAACTTTCATATTTCTGAATTTTGAGGTGGGTTCACAAAAAAATTTTCAACTATTAATGTGGGAGCTGATGCAAACTCCCCACAGTTATAGCAAAACAAGAGTATGTTTTGGGTGTGTGTGCGTGTGTATGTGTGTGCATCCAGGGGGATGAAAGAAAGGCTTGAATAACAGGAACTGTTCAGCCCTTCCTGTTCCTGGTTGTGTGTAAAAGTCCAAGGGTTTGCTTTGAGAATCAGCCACATGACAACATGCACTTTGACTGTGTGCACGCCAGGGCATGTGTAAAGGTCAAAGGTTAATAAGGAAGCAAGCACCACAGCAATGAGAATGGCGTTTTGTGTATCCTATGTAGGATCTCACATGAAAAGCACACACTTCCCAGTGTGTGTGTGTGTGTATACACGCATGTGCTCACAGGACCTGCAAATAACTGGTAAAGAAACTGGTAAAGATCCACTGGGCTTGCTGCCTGGATCCTTTTTCCACAGGTGCTGATGACACCACAGCTTGTTGGTGTCCCAAAGAATCCAGGGTAGAGGAGCCTGGGTCAGACCACTCCTGCCAGGGACTGTTTATTCCTCCCATCTGGAACAATGGCACAACAATGGCTCCACTTCCTCTTGGCCCATTGGCCAAGTGAAAATATTTGTTCCTTCTATGAAACCACGTCTGGATGGGCAGTCAATCAGCTTGCATGCCGTGAGGAACGCTTGTGGTTTTAACATCCTTGGGATGATTGTGAACACACACAGTCCTGGAACACAACAAGGGAGGCTCAGCAGCATTCTGGAGGTCTGAGGAAAACCATTAAAAAAAAAACTAACATATCTTTAGCTTTGAGCCATCACACCATTCTCAAGTAACAGAAGGAAAATTGTCTAATTCCACCTGCATGCTGAGAATTCAAGGATAAAAAACCCTGCAGATCCTGCATTTGCCCCGTTTGATCCTCTCTGATGTTACAAGAGGATGGTGGAGATGTTAGAGCCATAACCTTACACGCAGAAAGGTCTCTTTCAAATATGGCATACCGTAGTACCTCCACATCAAAGCATTTAACCGGAATCAATACAAAGTTACTGAAACGTTCACAATATGTATAAGTAGCTTATTGTACAAACCTAACACCATAAATCACTTAAAGTAAAGTTTCAGCTAAAAAAATGAACATGTATAAATGACCAAAAAGGGTGCAGATCACAGCTGAAGGACTATGACAAAGGCCCCAGGGTCTGGTAGACTTTCAGGCATCACAGGTGACATTGTCATCTCCAGGTGAAGCACACAGGTCTACATTCTCAAGAAAAGTGGAGGGAGGGTTATTGGGGTGATACCATTTGGCCAGTTTCTGGGGTGTCGCTCAAGCCCACTGCCCTAACTGCCACTCACCCCAGGCCTTCACACGGGAAAAGGTGTGAGGGGAGCCACACCTCCTCAGAACTCAAAACATCCTGTTTTCAGATTGCTATTGGAACCAGAACACACACAAACATACACAAGAGTTCTCACAAGGATAAGCGCAGACACAAACACTCACAAAGCTATTGTGAGCCAGACACAAAAACACACAATGAGAGACCGGGATGTAAAAATAATAATAATTAAATCCTGCAGTGTTTAACAGGATACACACACACAGGCTGTAGGATACTCAGCATTAACTCCTGAGAAGGTGTGAAGAGACCACACACACCGCCCTGGAGGCACAAAGCACAGGATCTCCCATTTACTCTTATCCATGTTCAAAGACAAGAAGAGGGGGAAAAAAAACAACCTAATTAAGGTTCCCCCTCCTCCCCCCAGAAATGTCCGGCAGCTGTGTAGATGAGTGGTAATCATCCAGGTTGCTGGGGTAACCACTGGAGCATTTATGGTCCTGGCCTTTCAGTGGTGATGGACAGCGGTTTCTCCCCAAACATGTACTGGGGAGATGTACTGGTGTCTCAACCCAAAACATACCCCCCGTGCTCACGTCCTCTAATTTTATACCGTTTGACCTGAGCATCCAGCTGCCAAGGGGTTACTATTAAAGCAGCAAAGTATTATGGGATACCTGACGTGGGTCTGACGTCTGCACTGTGAGGGAAGGGCAGGGGGGGTTATACATCCTTTATAATGCTGAGCAGGGCTTCGTCACTGGAATACTGCAGCAGAAATGCACCAAATTCATCATTTGGCGAGGGGGGGTGGGGGTAGGGGGGGTTTACACGTAAAGAGGCGGTGGAAACAGAGGATGCTGGACTGCAGCATGAGGTGGTCAAGAGACAGCCAGAGCCAATGCCAGTGTCTGAGGACTGCGACAGAGCCCATAGCTCCATCCACTGCCCCACAGAGTGGTAATAGAGCAAGGCTTGTGCTGGTTTGGTGGGGGGGGGGATGTCACACTACTGCAGATACCTGATCTGAGATTCTCATCAGCCACTGCAGCCCATAGAACAGTGAGAACACTGCCCCTCCCCCACCAGTCTCTCTCTGGACACCCTCCTCCTGCTCTGCCACAAACCGTACAAAATACACCTCAAAGTTACACAGCATGTCACACTCTCAAAGTGGTGGAGCAGCAGATGCAGGTGTAACACATGCAAAATAACTACACACACACACACACACACACACAATAGGCAATGATAAAAGCAAAAGTAGCCACGGGATCTGCTAAACATCACAAGTAAAAACAGAAAAGACAGGAACATAAGTGAATACGAGCGAGAAACAAAGGAAAGGATAAAGGTCAGCTGGTCCACTTTCACTGATTGTCCACAAGGAGTCTCTGCCAGGCCAAAGCAGTGGAACACAGAGCAACACAGCGTCAGTGAAGAGTTATGCTGCAAGGCAGAGATGACCAGTCACATGACTGACCAATGAAACTTGGGGACCAAGAGGGGGACAAGATGGGTCTCGGAGGTTAACTGTCCAACAGAGGGTCCTGCTACGATACATCAAGTGTGAAATCCTTCAGAAAATAGGCAACATTAAAAACACTTCAGTAAACATTAAAGGGCACAAACTAACTAACTAAATCAAGCTGAACATTTACACGTAGATGCAGACGTGTGGCAACGAACAACATGAGGAGAAGTCCACTTAAAAACCACTTGAAGGCTCTTAAAAGTGCAGAAAAAGCTGGAACAGGACCTGAGAACAAGAAAGGAAGCACACACACATACACTCACAAAGGTTCAGAGGTAACCAGCTGGAATGCAGAACCTTCCGGACATTCTAACTGGCTTTCCTGTTCTGACTGAAAGGCTCAGCCCATCCCCCAACCCTCAACCCCCCAGTACACAAACACACATTCTCACTACAGCCCTGTATCCCCTATGCTGCACTGTTGCAAAGAAGCTAGTGGCAGGAATCCAGTCCCCTGCAGCTCCACCTGGGGACCCTGTGTCCAGCCATAGAAATGTACACTGGGAGAGAGGGGGAGAGGGATCAGACATTACCGGCTACAGGCACTAATGGGATCTCTTCCCAGGTGGTGGCACTGACAACTGGCCATCTAACAGCAGTTCCAGTTAAGGCAGAAACCTCTGCAGAACTACAGGATTAGGAGCAAACATGTGGTAATCATGCCTCAGACTAATTCAGAATAGCCCACAGTGCCATATGCTTTACATTGAGTGTCCTTGAACAAAGCAAAGCTGTAATTACTCCTAGAGAAATTATTCTTTAAAATTTAATAAGTAACCTTAAAGGAGCACAGTCATACACTCGAAAAGGTTAGCAGGCATGTGGAATAACCAGGGGACACCTGGCTTGGCCCTCTATGCCCACAGAGTTATTGTACATCACCACGCACAGTGCTGGGAACTGTCAACAGGAAAATTTAAAATAAATGCAGAAAGCAGGCAGGATACATGTGAAGTTAGAGATGGGACTTCTAAACAGTCAAGTCCCAGACTGTGACTGGAAATTTACCAACTTCCCAAAATTTTTGTCGTCCAGACTGGCAAGCTGCGTCCCGAGTCACCCAAAATCACGGCGAAAAACAAAAACAAACCTGGGTGTATGAGCACAGTTTACTGCAATGCATTCAGGTCAGTGTCTTTCAATCAAAAGATCTGGATTCCAGCCCCTGTTTTCACTGTAGTTCCCCTCTCCAAAGTACTTCCCTAAACTGATACAGTAAAAATTGCCCAATTGTATAAATTGAGAAATCATTGTAAGTAGCTTACTGCAAATAAATGGCCTTGGGGGAAGGATTCCCCTAAATGAATAAACCAACAAAATATTTGATCACTGTGCCAAACTGTAGTATTACTTAGCCAACCTTAATCTGGCTGTAAAACTGCATAACTTGATAACCTCACCAATAAAGGTTTTGGGAAAAAATACTGACAAACACGACAAAAAAATACTTTATATACTGACTTGAACAAGCTAAAACCTATTTTATAAAACCAATAAAGACACTCAAGCTCATGGGAGGTTAGATGCCTAAATTAATTGATTAACATACACTTAACTCAGCGCAAACAAAAGTACATTAACAACAACTGAAGAGCTTTACACACAGACACAGGATTACTGAAGCACAGCATCTATGTCTGATACCACGTTGTTGGTTCACATTCCTCTGGTAGCTGCAATTGAAATGACATTCAAACCGCAAATATGCAATCGTACAAGGTGCTGCTGGACTCGTTCGTGTAGCTGTCAGATCTTAAGACAAATAGCTCAGACAGATGAGACCCTTCTTGAATCTTAGGAGGAATTCAGCAGTTCTGGAGATGCTGGGAGTTCATTTCACCATGTCTGGATGAAGACGTAATTTTTGGGCTTTTCAGTCTCTTTGTGAGTAAGCTAATCAAACGGCTAATCACGCCACAAAATCGAGGTTGGGGAAACTTTTTTTGAACAGGAACACATCTGGACACTTGTGGCAGAGCTTCCAGAAGTATTGCTACAGCAAGAGAAAAGATGCTGGACTGACCCTGGAGGTGACAACTGCACTACAACACAAGCAGTAAGTAAAGGTGTCACCGCCAAGGGCGGCATGAGAGGTCCTCAGAGACTGCACAAATCCTGCAAATATTGACGTGCCGAGAAAATAGCATGGTAAAAGCCAAAAGACAAGTCAGGATGGAGTGGAAGGAATTAAGTACTGAAAAACAAAGGCAGCTTCATTGAGAGGATAACTTGTTTGAGCAACACAGCAGGACGCTGAAAATAAAAGTTCTCCTTTGCTCCATCTCAGCTGTAAAACACTGATGGGTTGTTCTGACACACAAAGTTGAGCAGAGAAAAATTATGGCCCTTGTGAAGCCTAGCCCTCCAGCAGGTTCCCCATCACACTGGCATTCCCTGTGCAAACACGTGCTCTCACATCATGCCAAGGTGGCCCAGTCCAACCTGCTTGGGGCACAGTTTCTTTGTATGACTCAAACAGTGCGCTTCTTCTCCGGGGCAGAAGTGGAATTCTAGCTACAGAGAAGCCAACCTTTGGCTCATCTTGGGACTCAAAACCCAAGGAGGTCACAACTATCCCCTAAACCTTCATCCTTACCGTGGCAGTTGGGACCATTACACAGAAGAGGAAAGAGCAGAACCATTTCTCACAAGCCTTCAGCAAATTCTTACTGTGTCCGAAAATTGGCTCTGCACCACAGAAGAGGGAGAGCAGGAGATGAAATAAAATACACCTTTGATTTCTTTAACAGAACATTTCCAAGCTTCTAAACTACACCCAGGATTACGACATGCTGCTTCACGCGAGAGCCACTTCCTGACAGTGATTAGCACAGGGCGGCAGAGACCCGACACACTGCTGTTGTGTCTGCGGGACGAGGTCTGGAACAAGGAATGCGCAAAGCAAACACGGAGAACAGGAGGCCGCAGAAGGACAGGGTAGGAGAGGAGTGTCTACCGGCGTGCATTCTGGGCAAGAGAGACAAGAACAGGGAAAACTGCACACTCTGGGAAAATCCCCAAGCCATGCTGAACTTGCAAAACCTGCTAATGTGCCATTTCTTCCAAAGACAGTAAAACAGTCATGAATCTCTTTCCAGAGGGACAGGGCAACTAGTGCCATTCAGCCAACAGGCAACGGTCCAAGGGCAGTTACAAACAAAATATTTGTTTACTTTCCTATTGATCACAGCTGTGATCTGAGTCTCTGCCACGCTCCCCTCCAGGCCAGATATCCAACTTGAAGCTATGTGACTCACTCCCAGATCATTCCAATAGAAGCTGTCCTTCACTCCCCTCAGGATATTTTTCATGGTAATGATGCACCTTCTATGGAAGAAGCCAGCCTGGTAGGTCTCTCTCAGGGACTGGGCTGAGGTCAATGATTAACCCACCATGTTTGGTCTGTGACTGCAGTCTACAAGCACACTGCCTCCACGAGCTCAGTATCAGCAAGCCCCTTGTTGAAAGTTGATCCACTACGGAAGAAAAACCCTTGGATGCAGGAGGGTGGTGTGTGCGTGACAAGGATGGGGGAAGCGGCAGAACAAAAAATGCAGATGCTTTTCGTGGAGTCACGATGAATGATTAAGAAAAATAAATTGAAGTGACTGCAAGGAACAGGTCACACAAACACGCCTGGGAAAGTCTGGTATTCCTGAGGAGTCATTATCTCGCAGCATGGCCATGCCTTCCTCTCACCAAATTACTCAAGACAAAGGGATCTGTGCGTCACTGCTTGTGGGAGAGGTAGAACAACACTGTACGCCTTGCTTTGAGAGTGCAACGCATCCCATTACACCTCCAGCTACCAAAGACACTCGTCATAATGGCATGTCGGAACAAATCATTAAAGCTCTGCAGAAGTAAAGGTATGAGGAACAATGGCAGGACTAGGACACACTCATTCAGAGAAAGCCAGCGAGAATTCGATAGCAGCCAGGATAGTGACTTCTGATCAGCAGGCAACGCAGAGAGCCAAACGTTCTCCTGCTAACTGTCCTCTCTCAGTCCAAGGCTGGGAGGCCAGTGTTAGGTTTAGGATGACTCCTGTCTGTCATCTCCACAGTCCAAATCTACAGACTGCCAACTGCAAACAGGCATCTGCAAGAGCTAACAGCAATTGAAAAAACGCAAAACGCAATTTAAAAATGCCAAATCGGAGGAACAAAGGTGGTCCCCATGGATACTGTGAGAAGAGTTGTGCATGGGCTTCGTGCTGCGTCTGCAAAACCCGGCGGCCCTCAAGGCGTCCAGATCCAGCCAAGAGCAACATCTCCAACCTGGAACGCAGTGCTGGATCAAACAGCAACCAAACTATTTATAACAGGAATGCCGGAGCAGGGAAAAAAGGGGGAAAGAAGGAAAAAAGAGCAAAGAAACTCAATGTCAAATGGAGCCGAAAGTACAGTTTACATCCCCTCTGTATTTATGGCTGTTTCTCTCGTGTTTTACATTTACTGCTAAGGCTTGTGTTTCTAGTCCAAAAAGTGTCAGACAGTCAGGGAAAAGGACCCTCTTTACATGATAGACTTTTCAGAGTCTTGACAGATTTTGAAATTCGCAAGAACAGAAACCCAAAAATATGGAATCAATGGCAGCCGTGGTACAAAACAGACAAAAAACTGAATATTCTGACGATTACTGCGTGCTCAAGGGATAGAAAATTAGTTACACTGCCTTGTGGCTGAAAATGGAAAGGAGAGGGAAAAAATACCTGATTGTCATTTTAAGAGATAGAGGGAAGGAGGAGCCAGGGACTGCCCTATTCACAAAAGCTGTTCCCTTCTAAAAACATCTACATTTTCTGATCACAAAGAAAATAATCTGACAGAAGAATTTTATTTTCAAAGGCTCAAGAAAGTCCAGGTCACAACCAGAGAGAGCGCTGAGGTTTGCATTGTAAGAGATGCATCTTCTAGGTGTCCAGGTGCCCCAGAGGTCCTCTAACAAGTAACAGGATCCTTCCAGGTCTGAGGGTTGGGCTTTAAGAGCCACATTACCACAGGCCACCACTGCTATGGCCTTGAACCCCACCCACCTACTACAGACTAGCATACTGAAGAAAAAAGGTCTGTGGTAAAACTGGTGACAGTGTTTTAAAAGCGGGAAACAGTCTCTCCCTCCTCCTGAGGAACTTGTTTAGCAGAAGAAAGCGTGACTCTTATGTCTGAAAGGAACCCGTCCCTTTCTGGCCCCCATTCCACAGCGCCTGCATGCGAGTGCTGCTGGACTGATGAAAGCCAGCTTTTAGGATGTTGATACAGGTGTTTGCCCCCCACCACCACCACTGTACATTAACACAAGTTAACTGCACAGCTACATACTCCCGGAACATGGAGAACAAGAATGGAACAGGGGAAGATCTGGTGATGAGGTCTCTTGGCACATCAGCAATAGTGTACTCTAACCTGATCTACTTGGTCACCACGTCTGCACAACCATGCACATGAGCACTAGTCAAGAGTGAAAGAATCACACTGCACAGCAAGAAAAGAGTCTCTAACCTCCGATGTAGACATCCACCTCACTTATGTTGTTAGGGAGAAGAACAGAGCAGAACTGCCACATTGAGCAGACTAGTGGCTTTATGGTCACAGCCTAGTCTGTGAGGCGACCCCCCCCCCCAAAAAAAACATACACAAAAGGGGAAAAAAACAGATCCTGAGTTTTGTGAGATCAGCCAGCAACCTTCTCTGCTCACCATCACACTTCACGCCCACAGAATCACAAACTAAAATGCACGACACAAGCATTGTTCAGGCCTTCAGCACAAGTCAACTTACAGGAGTAAGGAATGTTAAACGTAAACAAACACTTCTGCTAGATGCTCAGACAAAGACTCACTTGGTTTCCTAATCCATGTGCATCCACATCATGGGTTTTTCCAGAGTGAGAGAACCCAGGACTCAATACAGTGAGATATGCGGGTCTGATCCAATCCCTGATGCAGCTCCACAGTCAATGACCAGGACCAGTCCACAATGGACAGCTTCAGAGTGAGTTGCCACAAAGGATGTCAGTCATGTCCTACAGAGGTCACCATCATACATCCCACCTCGAATCCAGGGTTCACTTGACTGAATGCAGTTTTTTCCACCTTCCAGTCTTCCAGTGGAGAGGAATGCACCTTGAACCACATTGAAAGCAGTTCAAATATGCCAAATATGCAAAAACCCCCACCCAAAGGCCGAGCCACATGGCTGCAGCCCCCACCCTCAGTCGTCTCTATCGCTCTCTCACACACCTGACCCAGTCAGGCCTTTTAAGGGAAAGTGGTTCAAACCATTTTGTTTGTTGCATTGCACAGGCAGCACTAAGGCGTCCTGGGTAGTGTTTCTTGACGGAGTTCAACAGAGGGTCCACGGGAATGGTAGACAGCATAGAGAAGGGTGTGGATAGGGGCCCCGGGCTGTGAGGAAAGAAGGGGCTCGACCACCAGGCTGTCCTCAACACCTAATACATAAAAGACATCGCATTAAGGCAATTTAGGGGAAACACCTTCAAAGCAATGTGGCCCGTCCCCCGCAACCTGGAGAACCTGACTGGGTGGTGCGTCCTTACATAGGTTCACGCTAGCTGCTCAGATCATCTAGGGGAAGATGGGAACACAACAGGCCTGCAGAACTCTACACAGCACCCAGCAAAGATCAAGCCAGGGCAGCCATCACCAGCACAACATTTAAAAGGCTCAGCTGGGGTAAAATTCCTGGTATGAGTGCAATTAGCAGGGCCTTTGTGCTCAGAAAGAGAGACAAGGAAAGACTCCAACAAAGGCCAGAAAATGTAACACTACTTTGACAAAAACAAAGGCCAGTCTCTACTCATTCTTCCCTTATCCTGGATAATAAAATGGGGGGGGGGTTTAAAAAAAAAAAAAAAAAACATTCTCCAACATTTCCTGTCTGTCTCATGGAGTTGTTAGCTCTTACCCTTAGTGCAGAACCAAAAAGTGGAACTGGGACTCCAGTCACCAAACACCGGTAGGATCCTCAGCACCTTCAACTTCTCCAACCATCGCTTAGAGCAGGGAAAAGGTCAACCACAGACAGGTCCTAGTTCGTGATTCTCACTTTAGCTTCATTTCACATGTGGATGCCTAGGAACCAGTGATAATTATGACAGAAACCATGATCACCGTGATGCGTGTCCCTGTCAGGTGTGTACTTATGCTGTCAAAATAATGACCTTACGACACCAAAAGCACACAAAAGAACATGAACAGGGCGTAGCTCAATAGCGGTTGGGTGGGGCACTCAAACACAAACCATGTGAGAGGTATGTTCTGCCTTCTTCCCCAGATTATGCACCAAATGCTCTTACACATTTATAACCCAAAAAGGAGACGGATGAGGAAAGGGAACGAAGCACACAGTCAGGCATTAGAGAGAGGCAGACACCCCCATATGGAGAGTTCATTCCAGAAGTTTTTTTTATTATTTTATTTATTTATTTTTTTTTTAAAACAGCCCCCATCCAGAAGGACTCACTTCTATTATCACACTCACTGCACTGAGCCCCTGTCCAACATTAAAATTTTCATCACCTTTTCAAGTTCTTACAGAACAGTTTTCCCTTCAGCACAGCCAGAGGTAAACCCGCTCCTGAAAACTTTTGAAAATTAACAGAATATTGTAGCATTGGAAAGTTCTGGAAGGCTCACACATTCAGAAACAAACTGACACCACCCAGTTCAAGTGATCCAGAGGTAATTCTGTTTGGGGTTTTGCTTTCAGCCAAGAGTTCAGGTGTTCTACTGAGTCCCGCCACAAAATCTTCACCAGAGGCAGCTGCATTTCAAGGCTGGAACCGTCTCTGTCACCTTCGAAACATGCGGAACCAGCAGTGCACCGGCACGGATCTGCTGCCATATGCAGTATTTACAGGGACACTGACTGTGTTTGGACCAGCTGGCTGTTTGGTCCCAACAGGTTACGTCTATCATTTCTTTCTGTACCCTGTTCTGGGATGTGTTCCCTGAAACAACCTTTTTCCTAAATAGGAAAACCAAGTAACCAGCAACTTTCAATCTGCTTTTGATTTAGAGCGATTATCCTGAGGTTTTTTTTTTCATTACCAAACTGTAAAAAAAAAAAAAAAAAAAAAAAAAACTGGATCTGATAACAAGCAATCAGGACCCAGTTGAGTCTAAAAAATAATAAATCACTTCACATTGTTAAAAAAACTACTGTATTTCTCAAGAATGTCTGTTCAAAGGCCAAAGCTTTTTTTGGGTGGGGGGGCAGTTTAGTTTTCAATCTCTACTGTACAGGCTGACATCAAGCGAAAAAAGTCAAAGAGCTGCACTCATCAGGGCTTCTGTGCACAAATTGCTGCCAGACGAGCACGTGCATGTGGAACAGGGCAACACCCAGATGAACGGCTTGGAAGACCAGCCCCCCAGCAAGACCGTGCCGTGGGGAGAAGGATGGGGTAAAGGGTTTACCACCCCAAAAGGGAACACCCCATGGAGATCGTAGGATCCAACCGCTTGGGTCCACAAGTGACCGTGCATTCCCACTTCACACATTACATGGCTCTCAAGTCACAGGGATCCACGGCCGACCTACCATCATCTGGATACCGCACTCCTTTGCGACAGTAGGATCTCAACAAACCACAAGAAGCACTCAAATTAAACACATAAAGTCTGTGGCAATGCCTCTAACCGACATGTCTGTACGTCTGAAGGGAAAAAATATTACCAGCTTAAAATGTGAGACTTGCCTTTTCTTATTACTTGACACTACATAAAAAGTATAGGTTTACATAATTACAACAAAGGAAGCTGCCTCGTTCGCTTGTCAGTACACTGTAATTTTGGTCCAAACTCCTCTGTACAAAAGGAACAGCACACATTGGACGTGATGCACAGGAGCTTCTGTGCGAGAGTCTGGAGGTTCAGCGAGCCTGTAAATCTGTTCCACACTGAATGCCAGATCTTTGTTTCTTTCCTGTGTAAAAACACACTGCTGTAAGAGGATGCTGTAGAGGGATGAACTAAGGTGCAGCATGAGATGGGCTTTAGACCAACTTTAACATTAGAGAAGCAATTGTGAGCCAAATCCCCTCATTCAAATGGTCCCAGATCAAGAGGCCTCTCTTCTACCCCCCCCCCCCACCACCACCACCACCACCAAACAGAGGCCAGGACAGTAGGGATGATGAAGTGTTGCTGTGCGAGTGAAAACCCCAGCTCCTGACACTTACCCATCAGAAGAGCAAGCCTTCCAAATTGAGAAGAGCAACCAGCACTGTCACGTCAACATAATTCTCATCCCCAGTAACAATGGGAGATTACCAGCAGTCTCTTTCTTCACACCTACACAGGTATGCAACCATGCTGGCTGATGACAAAGAAGCATATAGTGGGGTGTGGCATTAGGGTGGGCTGTCTATTGTTACCCTGCCTTTCAGTGTCAACAGGGCCTGCAAGGCAAAACAAAGGCTTAGCCACACTAAACGTCAGACACCTGAAAACACAAGGCAATGAAAGCAACACCCAGAAGCAATGGTGACTTAAAAAAATGGCCAAGCTGTGCACCAAGAAAAAAAGTGGAGAGCCCTGACAGGTATTCAGGCATCTCCACCCCCTCCCAGTATAAAAACATTGTACTGACATCACACCATGATGATGAATAACAAGGTCCAATGCTTGCAACCATCTCCATGAAACAGAGCAGGTCAGATGTCAAGACTGGGCTTCATCTTCTCATGTCTCTCAACAGCCAAGAGGAAGCCCGCCACAGGCCAGGGTGGGGGGCAAGCCAGCTCTCGCGTGGGGAAAACCCAGACACACCACCAGGACAGATAGGTGAGGAGCTTCCCTCAGGGGGGACTTATTCAACATGCTGGTCTTTGGGGGGGGGGGGGTCACTACTTCACAAAAGTAGCTGCCATGAACACAGATAAATCAGAAAACAAAAGAAGATAAAATTAAAACAGTGGTTCGGGCCAACTAAATTATGCAAAACTATTTCCTGAGAAATACAGACAACATAAGAACATGCATGTTGCCATACAGGAGTTTTGGGAGGGGAGGGTCATTCAGGAATCATGAGCAGTCATGTTGATCTCCCAGTAAACACTCTCTGGCTGCTATCCATCTAACCCCCGCCCCCCTCACAACCTCCTGAGGGAGTGCTGCGCTGCCACAGCTCCACACCTTTCGCTGTCGGAGCCACGTTTGCATTATACAGCCCTTATCAGCTGCACGTAGACTGCAGCAACGAGGCCGCATCTCATCAAAACGTCCTTCTTGGTGCCAGAGTAGGCAGCAATGACCATTACTAAGCAAACCCACTGGAATCCTCAAGTTAAAAGTCACAGTTTTCAATTTATTCCCTGGACTAGCAGTTTATGCACCCTCTAATCCAGGAGACCAGGCTCTGGCCTGACAATTACACTTAAAGGACAGCCATAATGACCAGTCTCTGGTTTTGCAGCAAACGACATCTCCTGTTCCCTTGCGTGCCCCTGGCACATGGAAAACTAATCATACAAAGCCAGGAACATAAAATGCAAGATGAGGAATGACTTTTTTACATGGGTGACACAACTGGATAGCATGTTGAGCACAAAGGTCAAGCCAGCAACAGGCAGGGGTGACTCTGGGGATTCCGAGTCCTCAGCTGTCAAATGGAAGCTCTTTTTCTTTACGCCGCCTATTGTACAAGCAACCTGCCCAGTTCCTCAAGCCTCAGCCAAACGGAAGAGTTCAAGTAACCAAAGTGACCGGTGCACCTATAGCCTCACCCACCTGGATGCCCATGAGTGAAAGAGCACCAAACATTTTTCCTGACTTGGTTCCCCAGCAACTTGCATAGGACTGAGGGTAACAAGGGCATATTTCTCCTGCTCCATTGATGCCTGCCTGCTGACACTGCCTGCGTGTCCCTGCATCTGGGCAGACAGGTGGCAGCAGATGGGGGGTTGGGAGTGGAAGCCAGGACTGGCTGCACAGTGAACGAGTAGCCTGCCCAGGTGGCCGGGCAGGTAACAGCAGGTAGACTCACCTTCTCCACAAGCCCTACCTGCACCACTAGCGCTATGCATGTCTGAAACACTGCACCCCCCCCCCACCCCAAACGAATGGTGCCGCAGGGAGAACTGCAGAGCCGGCAGGTTTTATTCCTCATACTTTCACCTAGAATAGGCGTGCACCTCCCAGCATAAACACCAAGCCGTGCAATCAAACTTCTGCAGAAGCTCAACATTGTGATATAACACCCCCCCCCCCCCAAAAAAACAATAAGAAACCTTGCTCCTTGCTGGCCCACAGCCTGTCAGGATATGCAAAATGTTTGCTTACATCTGTAACTCTGTGTGGTCTACAGCACAATTTCCCACTGCGCCAAGCAGACAGGCAGTCCAGCAAGCGAAAGGCCTACAGCAAGTCACAAACATCGATGGAAAGTCTCCCAAATCCCGACGTTTTCATTACTGTTGATTACAGTGAGCGGAGCTTTAAAAAAAAAAAAATCAAGGTAGGTATTAATCAAAATGTGTTAATTAAAAATCACTTTGTTCTAAGTAGGACTCAGTCATAAGCCTGTGGTATTTCCTGTGAAAGGCTGTGTCACAGGCCAGTGTACCATCACAGGCCCCATTGCGGGAAACCTCAGATAACGCCGTCCATTAAAGTGCGGCGTGTGCCATCAATCCAGAAGGGTTTGGTCTCGTGTGTCGGGACACGCCAAGCGGACCTGAATGCGGCGAGCTGAACTGTTTCTGTGCTGCTGACTCCTCTCCTTTCGTCCCGCCAGAACTCTTTCATGTGGTCACCGACACATAGATCCTGGGGAAAATTCCACCGTTCCTGCTGGCGAATGGAAAAGCAGGGGAACGACGGGTTCGAGTCCCACGCCGCACTTCCCTGGGCCAGAGAGGCCGGGCTGGAAACGGCAAAGAGCGGCCACACTCGGCAGAAAAGCTGTGTATACTTAAACACACAGAAATAGACCAAAACTGTCCAAAAACACAATGATGGTTTTCACTGGCAGAGGAGCCACATTCACCTAAAAGTTTACACATTTTCACAGGGGCCAAAAATCACCCAAAAAAACAAAAAAGTTTTCAGGGAAACGGGAGCAGAACGACAGAAAGTTTACAGATCTGTACAGAAAAGACTCCGCAAATTCTTTAAAAAAAAAAAAAACACACACACACACGGGCAGGGGACCAAAACATACAAATGTTCACAAATTCACTGAGGTATTTCGCGCCTAATGCTTATTTCGACAGACCCCAACATGACAAAACTTAACATGTTTGTATCAAAATACTTTACAAGTTTATATTGATAGAGGAACCAAACGAAACAAAAGTTCAGTAATTCACACCCGGCAGGGGACTAAAGTCAGCGAAACCTGTTTTATATGTCGACAAAAAAACCACAGCTCAGAAAAACTACATCGACAAGAGCACCAAACCTCGGCAACAAAAACTTTACAAATTCGCATCGTCGGACAACCTAACTCACCAAAACCTTTTTTGCGCGCAGTTACGCAGAGAGAGGAGCCCAACTTCACGAAAAACTTCACGAAAAACCGCATATTAACACTGAAGGAGCTGGAAAAACCCGCCGAGGAAAAACACTTCGGCGAGCTGCGGCGTCACGCGCCCCGGTCCCAGCGCGAGCCAGCGTGCCGCGGCGGGAGAGAAGGTGCGCGAGCCCGGGCACATCCGCGCGCCACAATGACCTGGGCTGGGGTGGGGGTGGGGGTGTAAAACCGGCTTCTGGCCCGTACAGCTCCAGCACGAAGCGCCCGAGCGCGCGCCGCAGCCCGGAGGTTGGGGGGGGGGGGGG
>UFQX01000415.1:141615-155362 GCA_900497675.1 Arapaima gigas | reverse complement strand
GCTGGTGTTGTTCTCCGTTCAACGGGGGGGGGGGGGGGGGGCTTTGGGAAAACATGCAGAAATAAATAGGAGCAGATGTGATGTTCCGCTCTTCCCGGGTCCCCAGGGGGGCCGTGTCTCGCGTGTCGGTGTGGGCGCTCCTCACCGCTGCGGGAATCACGCAGAGCTCCGAACCCGGTGCAGTTCCAGGCGGGACACGGGGTCGGAACCCACACACTGCCGTCCACTTCGGGAGGTTTCAGGTTTGCGACGTAATCAAATCGTCCCGGAGCTCCGCCCCCCCCACCGCTGAGACACGTCCATCGTGAGGGGCTTCCCGGCGATTCCTTCCCACGGCGCCGCTCCTTCCGGACGATTCGGGTTCGGACCAGAGTCTGTCTGCTGGTTGCGACTCGCTGTCACTGCGCTAATTCCTTTCAAAGTGACATTCGATTCTGTCTGCGTTTTCCGAGTGCTTCTGGTCTTCTAGGCACAAAATTGCCACTGTGTTTTGTTGACAAGGACATGAACATCTGACACCTTTACTGTTTGCTTCTGGGGGGGTGGGTGGTGGAGGGCTTTGACTCAACACCCCTCCTTTAGCCCTCCAAGGAGCGGCTTCAAGCGGCGGCGGTGCCGGTGGCCAAAAGTGGCCAAAAGTTTTGTCACCTTTTTGTGCATAAAGGGCAATGCGACCCCCCGCGGACTCCCCTCCTCCGTGCGAAGAAGCGAAGAGAAAAGCAGCCCGGTCACCCGCACTGCGGTACCGTGTGTTTACACTCCGGTCTGTTCCTGTGATAAGAGAGGAGAGACAGGAACCAGCAGAAGCCACACACGCATCACAACAGCACAGCGGGAAGCAGAGCACCCTGGGGGACAGCAGAGCCCCGCGCCGCTCGGACCTGCGACCCATCCGCACCCCGCAGGCCGGCAACAAAACTCCTCGTAATTTACCGTATTTCACAAAAAAAGTTGAAAAAAATCTTTGTTAAAAACAAGAAATTCCAAAAACCCCTAAAATACACCTTCTTCTGCGTGTATTTGCTGCTGTTAGAGGTACAAACAGTGTATTTTGTTCTACCGCGGTATTAAAGATCCTTCACTGCGCCGTTTCTCAGAAACGCGCCTGACTGAGCCTTCGCCGTGTTACTCCACTGCTGGCTGTTACGCCCATTAAACGTTTCAACTTAAAAGCAACAAACCCATAATGCTGCACAGGCTGGGGTCAAAGGTCAGGTCACCACGTAGTGTCCGTCGCCGGGTCCCATCTCACACCGCGCGGAAGCCGAACTTCAGTCTGTGGACGCAAAGCGAGTCTGACATTCTGGTCGTGACCCCCCCCCAATTATTAAACCTCCCAGCTTGCACCCTGAGGGGGTCACGTGCTGCCCCCGACCTGCCGAGGACCCCCCCGCGCTGGAGAATCCCATTAGCGGGCGCAGATTCCGGCAGGTGCGTCTTCCGGCAATTCTGAGCCGAGCGTTGAACGCGGACACAGCCTTTATCGCACGGTCACACCTGTCACCAAAGAAAGTGACGTCGGCGATAAGGAACGAGACGCGAGGCGCCGCTCGCTCCGCGCTCTCCTCCTCCTCCTCCTCCTCCTCCTCCTCAGAAAGCGCCGTAAAAACGCCGGGTTTCCCTGTCAGGCTAATTATCTGGACAGTAATTAATTAGATCATTAGGTGGGTTTCTGGAGGAAGGGGGTGGGGGTCTCAGGCCCACACTGGGACCGCAAGCGACTCCCCTTCAGCTTTAAAGAGCACCCAGCCCCCCCGCCGCCTTCAGCCTCACTGCAACACAGAGACTCCTCAAAGACCACGAATCGGCACTTTGGCCCCTGCAGGACCTGGATTATTCCGGAACCCCAGCCAGACACACACACACACACACAGGGACCGACACGACTGTAAAGACGCTGAAATATATTTCTGCAGCTCACATGTGACTTATCTGCAGCTCTGTTCCTCGTGTAACTTCCGTTTTTATTTTGTTGTAAAGATACCACGGCTAAGACAGCAGGCTGAGATGAACACGTTCACAGCACGTCTGATACACTTCAGCCCCCCCCACCACCACCCACAGCCACCATGGAGACGAACAGCCGAGGAAACAGGAGTGCCGCAGTGTGTGTCCCACGTTCACCAGGTGTGTACGCGCACCGCGCGCCCCAGCTCCTGGGCCCACCTCGTGCTGCTTCCCGCGGCCGGGTTCGGCGCCGAGTCCAGCTTGACCTCCGTTCCCTCGGTTCTGGTGATGAAGGACGCCCCGGCTTCACGCCGTAAAGCCCAGGTCCTTCGCTTTGCTCGCATCCAGAAAGCAGCGCAGTTCCCTTTGGCGAAGGGCCACTTTGCAGGTCTGCACCCCTGCGGAGCGGAGGATGTTGGTTCTATAGCTCTAATTTCTAACCATGCATTTCTACACATCGAACGGGAAGATGTAACAATCGTCTGAAGACAACGGACAACGAGCAGATACACTGTGTGTTTGTGTGAACTACGTGCCACGGTACAGCGTGTCGAGATTCCGCCGGCTGATACTCCTGGCTTCACCCAGACGAAGAGAGATGAGCAGGAGAGCGAGGATCTGGACCCCAGCAGACCCTCCTCAGTAGCATCGCTTGAACTTGGTGAGTTTCTGGAAGGCTTGCTTGAAATCGTCGTTGAACACCGTGTAGATCACAGGGTTGATGAGGGAGTTGAGGTAGCCCAGCCAGGTGAACACGTCGAAGAGCACTGGGATGAGGCTGCAGCTCGTGATGCTGCAGCCCGTGATGCCCACGTACAGGGTGATCACAAAGAAAGGCAGCCAGCAGACGATGAAGGCACCCAGGATGATGCCCAGTGTTTTGGTCGCCTTCTTCTCCCGGGCAGCACAGATGCGCTTCCGCTCCAGCACGCTGTCCGCCAGCTTCACCTTCACGCTGTTGGTGAAGACAGGAGACCCACTGCTGCCAGCACAGCTCCCGCTTCCGGGCTGCAGGTGCGACCCCTCCTGGTTGGAGCTGGAGTTGATGGAGCTCAGGGACGAGCCCGCCGAGTTCCGAACCAGCTGTGCCGTGGTGAAGCGCTTGCCGTGGGTGGTGGGCGTCTTGAAGATGCGAGAGCGAGCCGCCACGTAGATGCGGCCGTACAGGATGATCAGCAGCACCGTGGGCACGTAGAAAGCCCCGAAGGTGGAGTAGAGCGTGTAGGAGATCTGAGTTGTGTTCACCTTGCACTCTTTCAACTCCTCGTGAGCCTTCTCCTGCCGCCAGAACAGCGGGGGCATGGAGATTGAGATGGAGATGATCCACACGACGGCGATCATAGCCCCGGCGTGCCTCGTGGTCCGTCGCTTGGAGTATTTCAGCGCGTCCGTGATGGCCCAGTAGCGGTCAAGTGCGATCACGCACAGGTGCAGGATGGAGGCGGTGCAGAAGGTGACGTCGGACGACAGCCAGATGTCGCACATGATCTGCCCGAATGACCAGGTCTTGCTGACAGTGTAGACGATGCTGATCGGCATGACCAGGATGGACACCAGAAGGTCCGTCACTGCCAGCGACCCAATCAGGAAGTTGGCTGGAGTGTGCAGCTTCCGCGTCAGCAAGATGGTAGTGATCACGAAAGCGTTCGACAACATCGTCGCGAGGGTGACCACGGCCAAGACGGCAGAGAGAAAGATCTGCAGTCCCAGCAGGGTGGTCTCGTCCAGGGACGTCGACACGTCTCCAGGGCCATCGGTGCCATTTTCGAGGGACCGATTCTCCCAATCCATTGCCCGTCACTTGTTCGGGGGCTTAAACCGAGGTCCGCTGAAGCTACGTCTGGAGCAAACCAGCTGCTGCTGTTTGGACTGTCTAGATCTTCATGGTCACTACTATGGTTCCTTGTGATTTTTTTTGGGAAATCCGCACGTAGTCCAAAGTCCTCTGGGGAAACTATGAGCTGCCATTGCGTGGAAACGTAGAATCGGCCCTGAGCGACTCGGTCACTTCCGTGGTCTCACTGCTCACCTGCCAGTCTTGTCTTGGCCACGTAGGCTGTTGGTTGGCTGCGAACGTAGGACATCTGAGCTGTTCCGGGTCGGCAATCCCTAACACATCTGGTCGGCTTGCAGCTGCCGGCAAAATCAAGATCCTCTTTTGTCGACCTCAGAAACAGAGCTCGAAACTTGACACGTTTAGCTTCTCGACAGCCACAGCGTCTTGCCCAATTTTCTCCCACGCCAACTTCGGGCTGCGATCGGAATCAAGGCCAAGATGTTGGGTGTCAACGGAGAGCAGATGTAAGCAGCTCCGATATCCTTCACACGGCAGCCACGTCTTTGTGCCAAACTCCTCAAGAACTTGATGTTTGTCTCAAAAGAGGTGCCAGTTCTGCTTTAGTGATGCGGGAAGTGGCAGTTAAATGAAATCCTTATCGTTTTGTGGTCGGTACTTGGAACGTTTGTGTCACTCGTCAAATATTTATCTGATACGGTCTGGCTTGCAGCCGAGCGCCAACTGCAAGGAGCGAGTCTTCAACCAGCTGCTTGCAGGCGGCTTGGCTCTGGTTCCAGGGTTCAAATCTGAAGGTAGAAACGAAAGAGAGACAGGAAAAAAGGTTTAGAAAAAAAACACGATCGGTTTTTCATCTGCTTCCGCTGTCCAAGGTGACGCTCAGATAATCGGCGTCATAAACCACGTACACAGTATTTTTACTCTGTCAATTCAGGGTAAATACCTCAGTGTCGGGGGGAGGGGGGGGTCAAACAGGGCAACCGCTGTAAACACGGCTCTACGTGCCGCCCCACGTCGGGGGGCTATAAAATCAACCAGGTCTCGTGTCACTCGCCGCCTCCCAGGCGTCTGTGTTTACACGGTCGCCGCACAGAGATCAGCGCCACTTCTTCAGAAAAGTCCGCCTCAATTGCGCAACGCCTCGTTCTGTGGAAAACCGCCGGGCGCCGTCTCAACCTGCCGATCGGCGGCGGCTCGACACAACCGTGGGAGGACTTGCAACCGAGTATCTTCTGACTAAAACCCAGGGGTTGTTCCACACACAGCCCGGACAGGATCGAGCGGCCGGCAACTGGAGAACCGTGACCTGCCAACAGCACAGGCGTCCTGCCAGAGCGGCTGACAAATAACCGTCAGCCGACCGGCGCTTAAAAGGAGCCGGACGGCTCTGCGTCTGAACTTCCAGCTCGTCTCCCCGTCGCGTCGGTCCCTCCTCGGCATCTTGTTAATAAATCTTCCCCCTCGCGAGAGCGACAGACTCGCAGTGCCCTTTATTTACGCTCCTCTTCCCCGACACACACACACCGCGTGGGACCCCGCGTCAAACCTACATCTGACAGCTACACAGCTGCAGGAATTCAATTTAGGGGTTTTTTTCTTTTTAATTTAAAACAAACGACTGCACTTTCTTCGCGGGGGGTCTGAAGATGACATTTGAGGACCGCGAGGACAGCCGTGATCAGCGTTCAGGTCACATCTGAGCAGGAAGGAGGCCAGCGGGGGGCCGTGGCGGCGGGGTGGGAAGGGGACTCGGATGGTACTTTTCTCCACAGACCGGAGGGAAAAGACCCTCGACTTGGCCAAACGATATCATTCAATCGGCCGCCTCACTGGACTCGGCGGTCCTTCAAGAGGGGACCGGTTCCGACCGCTGCCCCCCCCCCCCCAGCCTCATTCCCCTGGGTTCCAGCCCAGTTATCATGACTCGAGAAAACACACGATGTGTCCGAGGGTCACTTTTGTGCACGCCGGCAGTCTGCCGGGGGTCAGGCTCCAGCGCCGGGGGTCACCCCGAGAAAGGCAGACGGTGGCGCGCAGAGCGAGAGAATTTATCGCAGACGCTGGCAAAAACCTGCCAAAATCTCACTAGCAGAAGTTCCTTCAGCAGACGCTCAGAACGTCACCCGGAAATGACGGATCAACAGTCACCGAGACGCCCCCCTGGGCCCACCTGACCACAAGCACTGTCCCCGATCGGCGTCTCCCGGCAGGAGGAGGCGGCACTCGTCCGTTTCACGAGAAAGAGGAGATAAAAAGCGAAGAAAATCCTCATCGGAGGAGGGAGGAGTCACTCAGCCAGCTCTCCCGGGCTTAGAAAATAAAATTATGGCCAGATTAAGCTAAAACAGTAAATCCCAGAAGGAAATAAACAGAAGCGGGTGGTGCTCACGCGTGTGTGTGTGTGTGTGTGTGTGTGTGTGTGTGTGTGTGTGTGTGAGAAAAGGTGGCTCTCTGATGGCTGTTTCAGCTGTCACCCCAAAGCAAGCTGTCGGTGGAGAAATACCCACCACAGTGGCACATTTCAGGAAGCTACCTGTGTCCCCCAGCTGCCCCGCGGGGGGTCTCCGCCACGTGCATCATTCACGCCGTCTGCGGTCCTTACCAAGCAGCCAAGGACACGCGAACACACACGCTACTGGGCACTGTGGCGGACGCGCTACATTTTCCCCACTCGCACATTTTTGCTGCTGCCTGATTTTCACTGTCGGTCGAGGGAAGGGGTGCAGCGGGGGGTGGGATTGAAACTCGTGCCCCTCTGAGCGCAGCCCTACCCGCGGCTCCACCTGCTGCCCTGTCACTCACAGCTTCAACCTGCCGGGCAGTTCCAGGTACTTCGCACAAGGTGCCGGGTTGACACGACCCAGCTCCGTTCTGCTCGGCCCGAGCCGACCCCAGCGACCTCACGTGGGTTCCGAACCCATCTGTTCCTTGCCACACAGCTGTGTGACGCTGTGAACCTTCCCTGTGACACGAGGGCAGAAAACAAAGCGAGTTTAATGTCTGAAAATGAAGGTGGAGCAGATGAGAACAAACATCAGCGACATCGTGGAGATGAACCGTAAGGTGATCAGGTCCAAACACCTTGAGACTAAGGTCATTTCTGCTCTCTGGCCTCCTGGACCCCACTTGGACCCCCCCCCATTTACATATCTGAAGCTCGGACTCCAACAGGCAATTTTAAGCCATTTGTGCAGCGAGATGTTTAACTGAGGCCGTCTGAGTTAAGCAGCGGGAGCCATTTTCTAATGCCAACGCCCTCGAGCAGCGAGGCTGGTGCCGGGTTTCCGGAAGCCTCCGTGGAGCGCGGCCTCCGGTTCGGCGAGGACAACACTGACACACCCTGACGTGCAAAAAGGAGCTGCGGTGGACCCCCGGGGCCGTCGTTCACCTGAGCACGCGGAGGAGCCTCCGATTTCATTCCACCTTATTAACATTCGCCGCCGGTGTGAAACCCCCCACCTCACGCCCGTCGTGGGGTTTATACCCTCAACTGCGCAGCAAAACGCCCGAGTTTCATCCTTTTGTTATTTGAAAGGTAATGATTTGATGACGACGGTCTGCTGGGGGTCTGCAGAGGAATTGTGGGAATCCGTTAATGAGGACTATTTTTGGACGGTTACGGGCGTCTGGAAACGTCAGAGCGGCGAACGAAACCACCAGGTTGGACTGAGGGCGGAGTCAGTGACCCTCCCCAGTCTTCGCCCCGCCCACCGTGGCCAAAGCATCCTATCCCCCACGACGGAGCCGACAAGGTGGAGAAAAGCACACCTGGGCGAAAACGCGCCTGAGAACACACCTGCGGCCAGCCGAGGTGTTTGACTTGGCTCGAGCGGTGCTGATACGGGTCCCACAAACAGCCACAGGGTGTGTGTGTGTGTGTGTGTGTGTGTTGCCCACAAGGAAACACACAACAAAGACCAGCTCTTGAGTGACTTGCAGCCAGTGTGGAAAAGGGGCCAGAAGCTTCCAGAAACAGTCACCTGTGCAAAACGTGAGGAGGAGACGAACAGGGAGACGCCACCGGGGAGGGAGGAGACCCAGCGCTGCACGGGAGGGGTTAGGGTTACAGGAGGAGGAAGGAGGACGGCAGCAAGGGGCTCCCGACCCGCTCTGGGACGGAGGGGATAGACACACACACCCGTCGCTATTCTTTCTAATGGAGGCAAAGACCTCAAGCGCAGGAGGTCAGTCACCGGCCAGGCTGTGAACTCGCACGCTACCGGCATCATCTTCAAATGACAGAGGAGCCGAGGGGATTCAGGCAACCGGCGTGTGTTTGTACCTCGCCGCACGGTAGGTAAGGAGCTCACGCAGCAGGTCCCCAGCTCGGCAGAAGGTCTGCGACGATCGCGAACCGCTCAACCACCGTTCGTCAACTCGAGATGCTCAGCAGTCTGCAGACATGTCCTACAGGCTCGACCCCCTTTCCCAACGCAGCTCAGCACCGTGAGCTTTTGGGAGCAGATCCTGAAAAAGCACTTGGGGTCAGATCCTGGCTTTACGTGCAAAATTATATCAGCGATCAGCAGCATCAGTTGCGCCGAACTGCTGTTCTCGACCCGTCGAGCAAAGAGCCGGCAAGAGGAGAGGGAAGAGGGGTCGCGCCCCGTCGAAGGTCATTAGCGCGGATTGAGAGAGTACAAAACGCCGAGCATCTGCCTCTTCTCGAGGAGGATTTGGGCGATTAAAAGAAGCTCTGTTGGCGCGGGCAGCTCGCCCATCATGCCGCGGGGCATGGGGAAGGGGAGGGGTAGATGGGCTGGAAGAGACCCAACAGCCACTTCCTCTCTCTGCCGGGGGCCACGTGACTCGCAATCTAACTTTCCCGCACGACATAGGTTTACACCGAGGAGGAGCTCACAGTTCCATTATGGGAACACCAGGAGGTCTCCTGTCCCCACCCCAAATATGAAGAGGGGGGCAGAGAGGCCTGCTGAGGTCGAATCCTGGACAAGAAGGTGGCAGGAGCGGTACAGTTCCGCGGTGACTTTGTGTTCAGCTCCTCTCCCTGGGTGTGTGTGTGTGTGTGTGTGTGTGTGTGTAGAAGTGTGTGAGAAAAACGGGGGTGGGCAGCAAGCCGGGCTCTCCATTGATCACAACACCCACAGTCCCTCAAGAGCAACGTCCTTCAGAAGCGAGAAAAGGCTACTTCCTCACCCCGCCAGGATGGACGTAGAGTCGTGTCCTGGAGTCACGTCACTTGACAGGGTTTTGTTACAGAACCACGCGTCTCGGGCGGCAAGATAAAAAGGTGGCTTCGAAACGGCGCTGTCCTGAAATTGATAAAAAGTTTTAAACCTTTTAATGCATTTGCATAAATTTAAATTTGGAGGCTCTGTGGGGAAGCTCACTGGCTGCCATCAACCCCTCCTACTGTGACATCACAGGTCGGGAAGATGACAGCTGTGGGCAGGAGAACCTGCAGGGCTTTACTGGAAATCACAGCTGGAACACTTGAGAAGTTACCGTGTATAACTACGGAACCCCAGGAGGACATCCTGGGATTCAAACCTGCATCTCACTCACTCACAACACGCCGACCACGGGACACCCGGAAGGCCGAGAGCCTTGATCTCACAGACCCCTGCAGCACATCGTGGGGTCTAGTCCCCGAGTACAAAATTGGCTCAGGCTCACACTACTCTGTCATAACCCACACACACACACATGCACTACAGATGACCTTTTAATGATAAGTTTATTAACGTGTAAGGAGGATGTGGGGGTGGGCCGGCTTCACATGGCAGGCGAGTGTTTGTGGATCTGCTCAGAAACGCTGATAACGATGATGACAGTAAACACAGTCACCATGATCATGATCATCATCATCTTCATCTTCATTTCCACCCTGACAGCCTGGGCTGGGGGGGCACAGCAAACAGGGTGTTTCGCAAGTGTATGTAGCAGGCAGGGAGCACGCGCGCGCGCGCACACACACACACTGGAGCTGAACTCAGACATGGAGCCTGTGTGTGTGTGTGTGTGTGTGTGTGTGTGTGTGCGCGCGCGCGCGCGTGCATCTTTCTGTTGCTGGTGACGTTTCTCACGTTTTTCTCTGTATAAGAATCAGCCGCGAGTAAAACAGAGTAAAGTTACACGCCGCGCTGCTTTACTGTGTTTTTACCCTCCAATTACCGTGATCGTTAAGGAGCCGATCGCGACTCAGCCACCAGCAGCGCCTCGCGCACCTGTGGATCGCTGCGTGTCGCGCTTATTATTTCACTACCAGCGGGGTTCAGTGTCGAGACCCTCCGTCCGTCACCAGCAACCGCGTGTCCAGGGCTGCGTCGCGGGGGTCCGGAGCCCGTGGCTCGTCACTTTAAACCCTCACTGTGCTGGCGGTGCGGAGACTCGCACACACACGTACCACAGGCTCACTCACCTGACCCCACCTGGTCCAACCGCAGGCGAACCTCTGTGGACCCAGAGGTTCCCAGATCTAGATGACCAGTCCACCGGCGCCCCGTGTCCGGGAATAAAACAAACACCCAGCTGATGGGACCCCACAACCTCGCGTATGTGTATCCGGCTCTCCGACGCTCCTCTGCAGCTTCGCGGCTCTTTCTGCTCTCGCCAAGTTCTCCAGGTGTTTCTCCTCAACGGAACCGCACCGCTCTCCGCCTCCTCTCTCGCCGCGCGCGCGCCTGCGTGCGTGTGTGTGTGTGTGTGTGTGTGTGTGCGCGCGCGCGGAGGGGGTGAGGAAGGGAAGCCACGGCACACACGCTGCGCTCCGCACCCAGCCGATCCTGTACGTTTTCGGGACCCAAAATGTTCCGAATAAATTTGCGCCGTAATGATGCAAAACTGGCGCAAAGTGTGCGATCGAGAGCGCGCGCGGCTGCGACACGTAAGGGACGCCGGTGTTTCTGCCATTCCGATCACGACCCTGTTATGATCGTCGGTGACAGCGAACACCCCCCCCCTCCCCCACGGCAATGCTGTGGGATCATAACCCGGCTTCTGGAAACATCCATCACCCTAAACACCTGTCTGCCTATAAACAGCGGAGACAAACAGCCTCTGAGGAATTACTACCTTTACTAGAGTAACTAAGCGAGACGCCAACTTTTTGGGGGAAATTGTTTCACTGTCATCATCCAGCTCTGTTAAAATAAAAGAACTGCTGTCAAAGTGTGTACATTTCTGCTGAACTTGAGAGACTGCAGCTCTTTCCAATCAACCTGCAGGTCCACCCACCCCAACATCTCACCAAGCTCTGCAGACCCACCCATCCACACCACCGTCCACAGCTGCTCGTGCAAATCAGATATTTACGTCAATTTAAGCGCCGAACATCTCAATTAGGCCGTCAACGGGCGGATCGCTGCTGGCCGGGGGTGGCGAGGAGCTCCTGGCACATGTTGGAACCCACAGCTCCTCCAATTCAGCCTGGTGTTCCCTCCCAAGTGCAGAAGAACACAGAATGAGGTGGCATTTGGTTTACACACCTCATGTTGATGATGCTGATGTGTCAGCAGAAGAAGCGGAGGAGGAGGTCACCAAAGAAGCGTGACCTCTCTCTCACGAGAGAGAAGCTCTCTCTCACGTGTGACACAGATCTCCACCTGTTTGGGCTGGAGACTACACCTGTTGCTCTTCCAGGAGCCGCTCTATGATGAGCTGCACGGGTTTGGGAAGCAATGCATGACTCAAATCTGAGTTCTGCTTCTGGAAAGGAAGCGTAAACCTTTACGTGGCTCCGGAGACAATGGTGACACTGTACAACGAGGTGGAGAGACAGGCTGCCTGTGCTCATCGATTCTCCTACCAGCACAAATGAACGTTGGAAAGATTGGCAGCTCAGGAAAAATGACAAAAAAAGGCAACCCGCTGTGATAATAGAGGTTTCTTTTCAGCCCTCTCATCTCCTCTTGATGTTGTACCATATCTAACTGAAGCTGCAATTAACAGCCCCTTAAAAGCACATAAATGCTCATCGGGGGATTCGGTTCCTGCTTCCTGACCAGGTGAAAAGATGAAGGCCACGTGAGATGTTTTGCAATCTATCCAACGTATCTGAACACAGTTGGTTTGAGTCCTGTCGAGAACTGAGTACTCAGATGCTTCGCTGACCAACTGAGGCAGGAGCAGAGGCCACGACTCATGGGAAACATCCTCTCAAAAAGGACTGTTGTGACCCGTTTGGAGTTTTCCAGAAAGAATAGATAACACATCTCCAGCGTGGGGGGAAACGCAGACCTCTTCAGCCCAACTTCACAGCCCTGGGCGTGTCAAACCTGACCCTGACTCTGCAAGACACACCAGCTCTACGGTGCGGCGGCGGTGGTGGCGGCATCATGACGTGGGGTTGGACGGCTTGCTAAGGTAGAAAGGAAGAAGAGATGGAGCAAAATAGAGGGAAAGTCTGCAACAGAAGCTGCTGAAGATGGGAAGAACACGAACCTTTCAGCAGGACAACGGCCCCAAGCTCAAGGCCGCGGAAGGCGTCTGTGAAAAAGCGGCAAAGGCCACTCTGCGGTCCGGTCTTATCAGAGGAAAGATGGCGGAACCCGGTTTTAATGTGTCGAGTTTAAACAGTTGCGTTTTTTTGTTTTTCTTCCTCTGTTTTTCATTCTGCTGACGTGACAACGGTCGTGTTAAAAAAAACGGCGTTTGTGAAATAAAAAACAAAGGTCACGCAACAGCCAGGAGCGGTTTTTTAAACGTCTAAACATCTTGTTGTCGTTCGAGTCCTTTTTAACTTCGACGATGACTGCTGCGTCTGATGTTCTTGCCGCCTTTTTGTACGTTTGATTTTAAGAAATTTCGACTGTGATTTTTTTAGCACGAATATTTGAGCATGACGGCCTAATTTGAATGTTCTTATGTTTATGGGATATTTATGGTATTTGTGCTTTTTGGGTGGTACCATATTATACGTTATGGGATCAAATTGTGAATTTGAATCACAGTCCTATCTGTATGGTTTTTTTGGGAATTTAAGTCTTTTTTTTGATGTATCAAGAGATTGATTGTATATATATTGTTGACAGAGTAAAATTTTCAGATCTCCCGAAAATGTTTTGATATAAAGGAATATTGGACATGATGCCTTGTTTAAATTGCGCTTGTTTTTGATTTGTGTTTAAATGTGTCTTGTATTACCGCGGATAACTGCGTCACGCTGTCTATTTGGTGGCTGTATTTTTTTTTTATCAGTGTTTAAGACGCATTTGTTTGGGTCAACTGCTCCGTTTCCAGCTGCCACGGTGTTCGCAGCATTTGCTAATGGCTGTTTAACATTAAAACCTCGAACTCCGCGACCTCCGCCGTGCTAACGGCTGAAAGACGCCGTTCGGTACGTGAACCCGCCCCGGTCTGCTCCCAGGCGTCGGGGTGGAGGGGGCTGTCGGACAGCGACGCAGAGGGGAGAGCAGTTGGCCCGCGGCCCGTTTAATCAGCCACACCTGAGCGCTGCCAAAATAATGTCCATTAGCCTGTGGGAGACCAACAAGTGGTTCCGTCATCCATAGATCAGCACTGACAGATCAATCAGGAGCCCGACCGCATCTTACACTCGTACCCACGTATCACAGCGGCTCACGCAGCTCATAGTTTCACTGCCGGCGGGGGTTAAGTAACGTCCTCAACGGTACAACAGCAGGGACCTCCCAGCACTGGTGGATCGCTCCTGCGGTCAGACGAGCTCCACGCCGACGTGCAGCTGTCCAGATTCGACCGATTTCATTTCGTCCCCGACAAATTCCCAAGTTCGGTGTTTTAATTTCCCGTGCAGAGATCCAATCACAGCGACCTCTGAATGACACTGTTTTCAATGTGATCCTGGGGGGTGGGGGTGGACAGCGGCTACAGAATACACACCCGGAGTGTGTGTGTGTAGGTGGTTAGGAAGAGGAGCGGGGAGGACATGGAGGGAGAGCGAGATGAGAAGCGAGAGGTGTGGAGATAGAGGGACACTGAGCTGGCAGCGGGCATTATAATAACATCCCATCACCCCCCCCCCCCCCCCCCCCCCCCCCCCCCCCCCCCCCCCCCCCCCCCCCC